>JZKD02S1679849.1:806378-817506 GCA_000966675.3 Picea glauca | reverse complement strand
AGGGCACCATGCATGGTGAAAACCTTCCTTGCTATCCAATCTCAATACGCCGTACAACCTCTGTGTGTGCCCTGGGTCACCATGTATGACTCCTCTCCGCGGTTGTTAGATGCAACCTCTACTTGATCCTGGAAATTGGTTGATTCTCGGCTGGAAGTCCTCCTCTCTCTCCATGCAAAACCCTCTTCTCTCAAACCTCAGATCGATGCTCCTTCAATCGATCTCTCTCATGCGTAATGCACCCTCCTAGCCAAGTCGATTTCCCTTATACTCTAATGAGCAAGTGGAAACCTAATCTCATAAGGGTAGGGCTGAGATTAACTCTCCCTCACTCTCCAAGATGGATGGCTAAGATTAAACATTCATCACTTAAATTATTTTCACTTTAACCTAAGAAAAAGTGCTCAATAAAGTCAACTGAAGACTTTAACCTTCCGACTCATCTTCAGGGAGTGCTTTTACAAACCACAATATTCACATGGATACAAATTTTAGCATCTACTTGAAACATTTCCATTCCTTCTGCCATCTTTACATGTTTGTTGACAATGCCCTTCAGTGTTTCTTGAATATTTATCTTTGTTGTGACGTCTTTGTTCAGTGTTAGGATTATTTTCTTCTCCCTTCCTTGAGGATTCACCTTCCTCAATTGTGCCACAAAATCTAATGCCTTAAACACTTTTCTCACAAAAATTTCATCCATGGGATTCTCAATTCCCAAAATCTGCTTACCAATACCGCTGTCTTTATAGTCCATCTTATGCAACAACTTGGAGCTGATAGTTTTAGTGTTCTTCTAATGCAATTAAAGTCATCATCTTGAAATTGAAGTTGATGAAACAAGTCATTTTTACTATGATTGTTTGCGACATCATCATTTGGGCATCATAAGTCTCAACATCACAAGTCACAACCATATCATCACATGTTATGGTGTGAACATCACAAGACAAAGGCCTTATTTTCTTATCCTAATATCATTCATAAGCAAATCATTCTACTCTCTTAACTTTTCAATATGCATGGGCAAACTAATATGTTCACTTTCTTTTGCATTAAGTTATTTTTCAACTACTGGACATTATTATGGATATTAGAAATCATATTCTGTGTTGAAGTCAATTCTAGCTAGAGTTGTTCATTTAACTTCTCCGTGTTTGCCAAAGAGCTAGCAAATTCAATTTCCTTCATCATACATGGACCGACAACAAGAGCAAGTTCATTTGGCAATTCATCATTTTTCTAATATCACATAACAATGTTTCATATTTATCCTTTATTTCACATCTGGCAATCTTAAATTTTCTTCATCCAATAGTACTCTTTCCTCAAGTTATTTTTGGAGAGATTCATTCTCATCTTTCAATTTGGCAAACTCTTCAACGTGTATATATTTATGTATCTCTTCTCTTATTTTGTTTTTAAGTTTGTCTTCCACTTGAAATGCATCCTCAATATCCTTTTTAAATAGTTGCACTTTCTTTTTTAAGATCTCATTTCTAGATTTTAAGGTATTATTTTCACAATTTAAAACATCAATCACCTTTCAAACCATCGATTTGGGCTTTGAGCTCATGATTATGCTCCTTTAGTTGAGCTATCCTCTTAGTCATTTTCAATATCAACCTTGCTAGCTGTTAACCCCTAGATTTTCACCCTTGAAAATCTTGAGGGTTAAGAACCAACATGGACTATTTTGGCTGGCATTATGAGATTCTCCTAGAGTTTAGCACTTATGGTTAGCAGAGGTTGGTTCCCATCAGAGATAGGTATATGATCGGTACATGGATGTTTGGTTCAGAGTTAGAGTTAGCATGTGTTCCTTTGCATTTTGAGAGAGATCTCTACATACATCAAGTTTTGCTACTTTTTGGTAGCCATGGTTTGAGTGGGTCTTGTTATAGCAAAAGTTGTAGGTTGGGCAAAGCCTGTCCCAACCACAAAAGTATGTGCTACAACTATGGGACACTACACCCAATGTCACCTTGATGTAGGTCCCGCACTTGGGGGGTGACTAAGTTCACTCCTGGGAAGCGATCCCGGAGACCCTAGGGGGAATGAGAAGGATGAAGGGAAGTGTAAGGAGAAGTCCCTCGGAAGGTCAAGTGATGGAAGAATAGATTGGTTGAAAATGGTAAGTGAAGAGAGGTAAATGGATACCGAGTAAAGAGATAGTTTCCGGTGCACCTGTACCTGCCCGAGACACAAGAAAAGATGCTTTTCCAACCAAGTATAGTAATGGATTAACAAGTTAAACTTGCTGTCCCTAAAATACAACAGCATACAAGTTAGTAAATCAACAATAAATTACATCCAAATCAGCAAGTAAAAGGTCCATATTAGTTAGCAATGTCAGCAATAAGACTAGTAACCAATGTGGACTGAAAATAACACTTCAAGATTGAATAAAGATGGCTGTCATAAAAGTAAATTTCTGCAGCAGTATGTCAGCCTTATGGCTGTAGCATTCAATGAAGTACGACAACAAATCTGACCATCAAAAAGTGCCAAAAGCTAGCCCAATAGATGCACCTAGGTTAGTAGGTTAAACTAGCAAAGTTAGAGGCTTAGTCTAGGGCTAGTTTGTGAGATATTAGTGGTTAGGGTTAGAGTGTAAAGCAGTCCTAATGGCTGTAGGTTAGTTTTATTACAGCAATAAGAATTTGTGGGAGAAAGAGGATGCCCTAAGGGAGGAAGAATCCCCAAGGCATCAAGATCATTATCCAAAAGAGACAACTTCAAAACTTGAAATTTGTACGTTTACCAAGGCAACAATTTATTTCTCCCATGCAATAAGTAAATGACTTGTGCCTTTAAGAAAGGTTAATGGTGTCAAGAGAATGTGAAGAAGCTAGATAGGCTACTTCCTTGGGGGTGTAAACCCTTATACTCCCCAAGGCAAGCTTCTCTTATCTAGGGTTTTAAGTTTAACTAGGAGGGTGTATGCAATTATACTCCACTTAGTAAACCCTTATGAAACAATATTCCCTTAGCAATAAAGTGGTGGAAACACAAGTAGGGGTGTATGCCCTTATACTCCCTACTTGGCTCAAGCAAATAGAACCTTTAACTTGTACAAATGATAATATAATGAAATAAATGGCACCTTCAAGCATTAAAGGGCAATAAAAAGCTAGACTAACCACCAAAAAAGCAATGAAGAAAGCCTTCCAAGGCTAGCACACCATTTCCATCAACCATAACCAAGACATAGCCATAAACAAAAGCACAAGAGAGAGAACTAGCTAAAGAGAGCGAAAATTTCAGTCCAAGAGCCTCTCACAATGGAGAGTTATGTTATTATAAAATGAGATGTTATGATCTCTATTTATACAAAATGTAGCTAACATAGTTTGTCCACATAATATTAGGGAAAACACAAGATTAGGGGTCAACAACCCTATTCTTGCCCCTTTTACAAAATAATATCAAATAATTCACTTTAATTTCACTTTTGCACAAAGAAAACCTTAAAACAAAGGTGACATCATCCCTTGAAGGAGGATGTTTTGGAAAATTGAGCGAGTCGTTGGAGCTGGGCTGCAAAGTAGGGCCTCCAAAGGCCATGTGGCAATCATTCAGAGACTCTCCACCTCAAAATTCCATGTGTCATGCTCTGATTCATCATCAACCACCATATGCCCCTCAAATGTGACATCAAGCCCCTAGGGAGTGACGTTTTGCACTATCTGGGAAAGTCGTTTGACATGCAAAGAGTGGGCTATGTCTTTCTAGCTGTCTCCTAGGCCTCCGAAAGTATCTCTCTGTTGTCTGGCATGTGGGCCTATGTCATCCATCCTGTGGGCTGCTTGCCCTCATGGAAGCCCAAATCTAGGCTTATTCTTCAAAAACTGGCCTCCAACTTGTACCTACAAGACAAATGGAAATACCCTCCAAGGATCTCAAGTCAAAGCATCATGATGAATGAATCAAGTCAATAAAAGAGCCATTAAAGCATGTATACCAGGACTACATCATACAAACATGTGCTTAAGAAACTAGACGTTTTGCCAAGTTTGGTTGTGGGAGGGTTGGCATGGTACTTCTTTTCAATGGATCAAACCCCCTAAGTCTAGGAACAACCCTATCTTAGTCATGTGAATGAAATGGAATGGTTGGGGGAAGTACTCAATGGGCATGGGGTTCATGATATGCAAGGGTCCATAGTATCTCATTTATGGGTGCCTTTTTGGAGGGTGTGCCACACCTTTGTCCATAATGCATTTTTTCCAAGCCCATCAATTGCCTTTTATTTTTCTTTCTTTGTATTTTCTTTCAATATAGCATAGGGTGAGTTGCAGGCCACTGCCCTGGCGTGGTGACCAAATATCAGCAGTGTCACCCACAAGTACTTTCACGGAAATGAGAAGGTTGGCTCGTGATGAGACCCCCTTTCCCTCAGCCATGCAACCGAGAGCCATTTCCCTAGTGTGGTGGCCAGAAATGGTAATGTCATACCATTAGATACCCATGGACTCGATAGGTTGGCTGGTGATGAGACCCTCTATCCTCAACTGATCCTTTAAGCGTCTTTATTTATTCTTTTTATGGGGTCCTTATTTTCTTGTGGAGAAGCTTTTCATTTCTTTCTCGGGATCCCCTGGACGAAGCATCCAGAAGGTTCTTTCATTAGGATTTTATCTTTTGCTAGCTAACTCTCCTCTGGGCCTTCAGCCCCTTCTTCCCATGAAATGAGGAATGGTCTTTTCTAGGGTCAGTCTACCCAAAAATCCCAAGAGATGATGTCATGAGGGGAAATACTGACGGAAAGTGGTAAGGATGGTCGGGAGTGGCACGATGACTCATCAAAGGAAGCTCCCAGAAACACCCCATCCTAAGGGTGACCATCTACCTAAGTGCCCCAAGCCAACCACCAACATTTAAACAAGGTAAAAGGCATAGTTTCCAAAGCAAATGTCTCATAATAAAAAATAACCTCTAATACATAAGCTAGAATGCCTCAAATATTAAAATGATACCCACCATCATACCTGACTTGTACCGCATGGAGCAAGACCCAAGTGACTTGTGGTGGCAAGTTGGTGTGGACGATGACCAGGTGCTGGATCATTGTGGTGGCAATGCGGGTCTTTGGCTGTGCAAAAGGGATTGCTGGTCATGTGGCCTCTCGACACTCCATATCTGCAACCTGAGGGCCTCGAGATGTAATCTCCTTAGTTATCCACAAAATGGGGATAACAGGTCTCTTGACAGTTTGGAATAGTTCTGAGCATACAGGGATGGCCTTTGCATGATTCTAGGCCTGATAGCACTTTTCCGGGCGACATGCAAGAACTTTCTATTTTTAGCAGTGTGATCTCCAGGACCCAGATTCAGATTTGAGCGCATACTATTGATCCTTGAGACACTTTGAGTCTTTTGGACCTCTTCCGGGATGATTTTTCATAGATTTCTATTTTTAGCAAATTGAGCACCATGACTCGCATGTCAATTTTGATTGCGGATTCAGATTCCTTGCGGAAAATCAAATCCAATGAGTATAAAGTCATGGACATGCAGACAACTTTCTATTTTTAGCAATCATCACCATTCCCAACAGTGACAAGTGGTGAGATTAGATTTCGACATGTGGCCAAGTTTCAGTGAGATGTGGCATCTACGTGGCATCATTTGACCCAGGGCGCATAGGATGAGGTGGCACTTTCCTCACCAACTCTTCTTCACCCGCCATAAAAAAACATTTTCCGTGCATTAAAAAACCCTAAAACCCACTTCCCCTTTCCACTCTACCCTCACTCACCTTTAACCTACCTTTATTCATTAAAGTGTATCTACCCCTTTAATTAAATTTATTAATTACCCGTTTTTTATCCTAACCCCTCCTCTCACATGTACCATTCATTTTTCCTAACTGTAACCCACTTTCTAGACCCACTTACCTTGCCCACTTTAAATTAATTAAGTTAAGGTGTCACTTTATTTGATTATTCTAAAGTTTGTCTCTCCCTTTTCTTTAATTAATGAATTAATTAATTAGAGGTTGTCCCCCTTTTAAATACACGTACCTTCTCCTTTATATAACTTGTGCTTATGCTTTAATTAAAAAGGTGTGTGCGTGGTCCCTCATGCATAGAGTCCATCACTTAAATATATCTTATTCCTCCGTTTTAAACCATGCGTAGGTCCATCACTCCTCACATACTCCACGCATGCATGCACCCATTCACCTATGCATATGCTTCCATAACCACTCCCTCACGTCATCTCCCTTGCTTTCATCGCCGTCCTCCATATGCATGCACTCATCCGCTATCACCATCCACCTATGCATATACTCCATAATCCTTCAGATGCGTCATCCTCTCCTACATCAATGTCAACGCTCGCATCCATCACTCATCCATCACTTATCTTAGTACATGCAAACTCATGTGTGCGCGCCAATACACCTACTTCATACTCCATTCATCTTACCTCACGCATCACTCTTTCATGCAATGCATTAACTTACACCTTTTTATTCCTCCACGCATGCTAACACTCTCATGCGCCACACTTAATTTCCCTCATGCAAATTGTTTGATTTAGAGTTACCTTATGCGCATGGTCATGATTGAGCTATTATTAGTTGGTGAGATGCGTTCCTTCTACTATATAATGGAGTGAGATCTTCATTGTTAGAGGTGGGTTCTTAGTAGCAGCAACATAATGTTTCTCTCTCATTCTTCTCTCTCTCTCTTAGTCTAGTGACTCTTCTTTGAGCAAAGTGGTCATTGTACCAGTTGTGGACTTGCCAATTGTGGCGCAACCAACCCTCTTGCAAGCCTATCAATAAAGAGATTAAGTGTTTGTGTTCACCTTGTTTCTTGTCGGTATCTTGTGAAATTTACAATCTGATTTGTCATTTTCTGAACTGTTCAGTGTGATTTTATCAATCTTTTGAGTAGTTTTCTGTTCTATTTCTATTCCATATTCATTGTGCTAGCCCTGCAGGATCCCTCCAAGTGAAGAAATCATATTTTTCTATCGTTTTGGACAGTTTTGACACGCTGTCCAAGACGAACAACTCACTTTTTTTTAGTTTAAACGCAGAAAATCAGTCTAAAAGGACAGCAGCAACGTACCGAGAGTGCCTAGGTACTCCCCCCTGAGGCTGGCAAACACTGACCCAAACAGAGAGGGGTATAGCCCGTGACAATTTGGGGATTTACTCCCTGAATTAGCCAAGTTTTCATTGCCGTTATAACAGGTTTATCAGTTCAATTTGGAGGGTGGAAATTTGTGCTAACACTAGCCTATAGCTTAGCTACTGAAATATCTTTTCAACAAGGAGGAGTTCGTAGAAATCAATAGCACCACTAGATTCTGTATGGAAAATTATGCAAATTCATCAAAGTATCCTTCATTTTAATACATGGAGAGATATATTTGTCCAAAATTGAGAGTCACCAGTTGCACTTATGTTCACATTTGGTCATTTTACCTGTAATTTTGACACAAAATAACAAAATTTTGGAAAACAGAGTGCAAAGGCCAAACTATGCAAAAGATTGATACATGTCAAAAAAGCATCAAAAAATGGGCTTAAAATGCCTAAGTTATGCCCAAAACAAAATAATGTCTGCTAACATTTTAAAACCACAAAAAAACAATTGAGTATCAAAACACAATTAGCCCCCTTGAAGACAAGTGCAAGATAACATAGGTGACTACAATCAGTACCTTTTCAGAAAACATGACAATGGTGGGATTCGAATCCATAACCTTTGTGTTTTAACTCAAAGTCTTAATCATCACACCAATACATACGTAGTGAAAACATATATGATTTGTGAAGGTAGTTTTAAATTTAAAATAAAATCCAACAAAATGCTTGGGGAGAATTAATTCTGCTCTCTTTGGGAAGCCAGTGGCGGAATTGGTCTCCAAGTAGGAGGCTTTTACCTCCCTTCATAGGAGGCCACTTGGTGGCTTGTTGTGTAACCATGATTCTAGGTTCCGTAGGCCACTTGGTGGCCTGCAACAATCCTCACTTTTGGTGGGTAGCAAGCCTCTTGGTAATCTGTTTTGGCTCCCATGCTGTTGACGGGATTTAGGATGCTTTTTGGCAGTGGATGACAACCCTGCAACAACCTTCATGTTAGCAACAACTCCTATAGTTGAGAGCAAGTTGCTCTTGGGTGACCTGTAGTTGCTGGTGGTAGCCTCCGTTGTGGGAGCTCCGAGCAGGTTGCCCTTGCATGATCTGTGGTTGTTAGCAATAGGTATTGTGGTGGTGCCTCTAACAGTTGAGTTGTGGTGGTGCCTGTAACATTTGAGTTGTGGTGGTGCCTTTGCTAAAAATATCAATAAATTTCAAATCTAAATTAATTTTTTTTGACATTGCTAAAAATATCAATAAATTTCAAATCTAAATTAATTTTTTTTTGACATTATGAAACATGCAAATTTTTTACCGTACATTACAAAATATTTCAAATGCACACACACGAAAGAATTGCCCCAAAAATATTACAAGAAAATGTACTTCATGGTGATGGGATCAATTGACAGGTGACTTCAACATGGATGACTTGCTTTTCTCCTTTACATGAAGTCTTCTTCTCTTAACTTGCCTTCACTCCAATTTAAAGAAGCATTCTGTTGTTCCACCTATGCTCTGATACCACGATGGAGTTTATAAATGCAACAAATAAGCCACGGAACTTAATGAGAGCATTGTTCAATTGCAATAAATCACAAGAATCCATAGTTATCAATAAACATAAGTTAACACCAATGTATGCACAAGGGGTGATTTACAACCAAATATTATAAGAGCATAGCTTATAAAGTGATGTGTCGCTTGTATGCTTCATGCAAAATGGTGCAATGGATGGAAGTGGACCCTTTTAATGATCTACATTTGGGGGTGGATGCAATGGATCACTGATGAGGATGCACCTTCTAAATTCTATTTCCAATACTTAAAGAGAAACAAAAATTAGAGTGGATTTTTGGTCTGCGATATCCCAGTGGCAACCTTACAGAGGATGAGATGGAAATCTAACAGAGTTTTCAAGGATGTTCAAATGAGTAGGCTTAGAGCCTTTGTGTGATGCCTCTATGGAGCTTGTTAAGCAAGTTGTCCCCTAGAAGATAGAAACTTATGAGAAGGTTTATATTTCTAGGGAACTAGAGTTGGCCAAATTGGGGGGAGCCGTGAAAGTGTTCCAGAATGAAAAATCTCCAGGCCCTGATGGTCACTTAGTGAACTTCTATAAGAATATGTGGGATGTGGTTAGCCTCATATATTTGACGACATGTTAGGAATAGATCAATAATGGGGGCAGGGGGGACCTGTCAATGCAAGGGTTATCAAGCTTATTCCTAAAGGTGTTTAAAGGTATTTGGTAGGTGGTTGGTGTCCAGTCACTCTCTTCAATGTTTTCTACAAAATCCTAGCAAGACTGTTGTCTAGGAGGATTAGGTTGTTGGTTGCTTGGATAGTTTGAAAGGAACAATTGGTTTTCATTAAGGGAAATTATATTCTTGATAATCTTATAACTCCTTGGGAAAATCTCGAATGGGCTCTGGGAACTGGTCAAAAGGCTCTGTTTTTGAAAAGTGATTTTGATCAGGCCTATGATAGGACTGAATGGGACTTCATTCTTAACATGTTGGATTGGTTGGGGGTTGGTTCCTTCTATCATAGATAAGTGGAGAATCGTCTTGCAGGCGTCAACAACGGTTAGTGTGAATGGTGTACTTTTTCGATCCTATTTTTTTGCAGTGTTCTATTTTTCCCTCTTGCCCCTTATCTCTATGTGATTGCAGCAGGTGCTCTGGGTTATTTGTTGGAGGTAGCTAGAGTGCAAGGGAAAATCATAGAAATTTCTTTCCCTGGTGGCAACCAACTTTCCAATGTCCATTTTGCGGATGCTTACCTTACCACCCAAATTGACCCACCAATCTGTGGATGGTACTATTTTTTGTGTGGGCACATTTGTAGAAGTTGCAAGAGCAGTTGTTAGCGAGAAAAAACAGAGGTCATCCTTCTAGGATGACCCCTCTAATTGGCTGAGTCATGTTTGTTAGATTATAAAACCTGGGGAGATCATTTGTTATTTGGGCATTCCCTTTGGTATGCATATCACTCGTGTTGATCAATAGAATTGGATAATGGCCAAGTTTGGAAAAAAATTCAAGCTTGTAGTCATCTTAATATTTCATTTGCTAGGTGGTAGGGAGGATACAATTGTTGATAGAATTCTTGTAGCATGACATATTTATGACTCATGTTTTTTTCCTTCTCAAGCAGCTTATAAAATGTTGGGGAAGGTCCTTAGAGTTTTTCTTTGGGGCAAGCAGGTTGGGATGGAAGGGGTTGCTCTAGTTACAACATTCTTTTCTCATATTTGCACTTTACCAAAGAATCAAGAGGGATTGGGCCTCCTTGAAATAAGAGCTTGAGTAGTGGTTCTTGCCAGTAAATGGGTAGTACGAGCAGTGGAACAAGATACTCCTTGGAAAGTATTATTCCATCACTGAATTCAACATGCTGAGCACTTCAAGGTGTTAAAGGCCCCTTTGTAATGTCCCCCACCTCTTGATGAAGAGGTTGTGAGAGACTTAGTAATCTAGTTGTCCTCACTAGACTATAGTCTCATGTAGCATGGGGACCAAGACATCCCAAAGCACTTACCTAGCACAACGTTATATTTTTAAGTTGACTTTGGGAGAAAAGGTGAAATGAAGAAAATAAAAGAACATGTGTGGAAAAGTTAGGAGTTAACCCCAGGGGTTAACTAACTCAATAGAGAATTAGATCAGGGGTATAAAAGAAAGGAAGGGCGCATCTCTCACTCATTCTGGATTATTATTACTCTTGCATTTGGGCTCTTGAGCACAAAGACCTTTGAGGGTTTTGGGATTACAAACCCTAGAGATCAACTTGGTGGTGAAAGATTCCACCTATCTTGATCCAAGCTTGGTCTCAGGGGTGTAACATTCCTCCCACACCATTCTACAATAGGTATAGATCATATCCATTAGCAAAGGAGTAGCAGTGCAGAACATAAGGGGGTTTCCAGCAGGAGGGCACACCATCTTGAGAAGATTAGCTTGATCTGGGAAGAGGAGAAGGATTTTGGGCAAAGGGACTTTTGGGTATTCTTTGTATGGCCTA
>JZKD02S1679849.1:774048-803764 GCA_000966675.3 Picea glauca | reverse complement strand
CCTTACAAGGGTCTTTTCCACCATGGTACAAGACCATGGATCAACCCATGCCTCAGGCATGGGTACCCTGGACATTTCCAGGGGCCCTAGACATATCTAGGGGCTTTAGCTGCTTGGTCTTAGACTAAGAACCCCAGTCATATACTGGGGGCCCTAAGAAGGGTCTTTTGCCATGGCACTGACTGTTTGATCCCAGACCAAATACCCCAGGAGTGCACTGGGGGCCCTAGACCTCAGCTAGGGTCTTTGCCATCCTCCCGGAGAATGGCTCTTGCAGCTGCTATAAATTTAACAAGGTAAATATGTTGAACACTCACTTGTATGCAATTCCAGTGGGAGTGTCAAAGTTGACCATGTCTCCAATAAAATACAATAAAGTGGCCGAGTGATCAATTTAGACTAAATCACCCAAAAAGAGAATGGATAAAGTACAAATATAATACATGTTCACACATGTTCGTCAATTTGGATGTTTAATCTACCAATGATGAGCTTGGTCTTTCAACTATGTTTGTTGCCAAAAGACTAGCCAGAAAAGGTATTTTCTATTTCTGGGATTTGGGGAACCATGAGCACCAACATTGACATACTTGGTGCGATCTTAATTAAGCTCAAAAGTTAAATGTTCTTACAAACTGTTTATGAGGTCATTTATAGTATGATTCCTGAAAGCTTCCTTTTCAAAATGCAACTCCATGAGTCAGTTCCTATCTAGAGGGATTTGAGATGGAATGGTGGGAAACCCTTCTACATCTATGTGGAAAAGGTCCTTTATGACCTTGACAGACACACCTCTAACATTGTCTCATGCTTAAATAAAGGGTGAGGGATGAGGGATTCTGAAGCACGTTAGTGAAGGAAGTGCTAGCCCATTTGGAAGTATCACTATTCTTCAAGCTTGAAGTATGGGGTTGGATTATGCATCACAAAGGATTGGCTGCCAAGACCTGGCTTCATAAAGTTGGTGTTACAAATATTTCATGCACAACTTATGGTAGGGATGAAATGGTTGAGCATGTCATTTGAAGACACCCGTCTGCCAAGACATTTTGGGCATGGTTTCAGGTTGAATTTCACTATTTCTTTTACTGCCTTGCTTTCTTGGAAAGGTCCTCTCTTGGGGTACATTTTGATGATCAAGGACAAGTACAAATATTTATGGCAGACAGTTCGGTTATCTTCTATTGTTTTTCTGTGGAAAAACTGGTGTAAAGCTACGTTTCATGAGGAACCATCCCCTATTTGCCTGGGGGAATTGAGTCTCTTTAAGAAGGCATTTGCTTTGCTTGTTAGTCAAATTCATTTTTTTCTATAAAGATGTGGACTCCCTTCCTATTGGGGCACAGGCTCATATGCTTGCATTTCTGGCATTTTTAGAATGAGAACTTCCTTGTAATCATGTTGTTAGATTGCTGTAAGTCTTTGTTCCTTGATGTAGCTATTTGTTTCATGAAGTAATACATAATGCATTTCTCAACAAAAATGAGGATGTTATAGAAAATATGTTATATTAAAAACTCTTGTATTATTTACATGTGCCAAAATCTGGGTCATAGATCCCTTTTATTAGATTTTGCAGTCTGCATCAGAGATACATGTGGAATGAATCACTTATGAGTTCTCTTGGTACTTTTAATAGGTACACACCACTTTCTGGCTTCCATGGAGTCTTGTCAGGGTTCCTTGTTGGTGTGAAACAAATCATGCCCGATCAAGAAATTACCATTCTTTTTGTTCTGAAGCTGCGTGCCAAGGTATCCTTAAGATTTTCCAGCATGCACAGCATTGATTCTTTCTGGCTTTCTTGTATTTCTTATTTTCAACCAAATTTTCTGTGCCATTTGCATTGCTGCTGATAAACTTGAATGGACTAACACATTTTCATTTCTGGAATGTACTCATCTTAGTGGCTACCTTCCCTTCTGGTTTTGGTGTCAATAATCGTAAGCATTTTGGCAACGGATTCCACATCATATCTGCCTTTTATAATTTTTGGCACTTATTCGAGCTGGCTATATCTACGGTTCCTCCAAAGGAAACCAGAAACAAATTTGAAGGGTGATCCTAGTGATGAGTTTGCTTTCTCGACATTTTTTCCTGAATTTATGGGGTAAGGATTTGACAGTTTTGATCCTACTGATAAGTTTGCTGCATACAAGTGAAATTAATGGACATAAATAAGATACTATTGCTTGTGTATTTGTTGCATACATAACTTCTTATCACAATGCCTGCTGTACAGACCTATTGTGGATGCAATTGCAGTAATTTGTGAGAAAATCTGCTGTGGAGGATCTCAAATTTCTAGTGAAGAAGAAGGGAATGATTTAGGTGGCATACCTTTGCCGGGATCTGATCCTGTCGAGGCATCTAGGAGAAGGTAGTTGTCTCTTTAATTCCCCAACATCTTATTTCTGGAATTGCTTTAGTTAACAGTTTCATGGGTGATTTATCTTTTAGAAACGAACTTGAGGTCTGATAATTGGCCGATCAGATCTGTTGCTTTTTTGCGTATATTTAATGACAACAATTTAAATATGCTGTCCATTTTTCTAACCGCTTTCCTTTCTATATATCATATGATGAGGATCCTGAAGCATTATATGATTGATGAGATTATCTCTGTGATTCCTTGTTCTGGGTAGTATGGCTGAAAGCATGGCAGTGTTCCCAGCCAAATTTTCCTTGAATTGGTGCGTATTCAAAATATTTTGGAGTCTACAAATGCTTATAAAGTTTGTGAACATTTCCAGCATATTTCTCTGGACATTCATCCACAATGTCAGGCTTTCTGGTCTTCAAGGTTGGTGTGTGTTAAGTTATTCCGGTTTAGACTGTTAGTTTGATTAACAGGCTTGGTTTTAGGGCAGCACACATTGGGATTTCTGTATCCAAAATGCCTCTGTCTGCAGCTGTTCCCATGTAAGCATCCTTTCTGGTATATTGGAAATTGCTAGGAAATGTCCATGAGATGTTTCCTGGCTGTTTCCAAGCATTTTCGTTCATGTTAGTTCTATATTTTATATTTACTATAGGTGGTATTCATGGTCTTTATTGTGAAGTTTATACAAAATTCATCCAAAAAAATGTGTTTTCCATTTTTGTTTCTGTGCTGCCCCGAATCCATGCCAATGGAACCACATCTGTCTTTATATATATATAAAATTTTTGCAGTTCCTGAGCTTTGAAAGTGCCCATACCCATTTACCAGTTGACATACTTGGAAATGCAGAGAAAAGTGCTATATAGCTGGAGAGAGAAATTGAGTGGGAGGAGGAAGTACATAGGGAAGGAGAAGAAAACATCTCAGGAGAAGAGGAAATGCGAAATTTTTTGCCTGACCTTCCTGCTTTATTTTTGTTTTCTAAGTGAAAAATTAAGAACATAAAGGTTATTAGATGCAGTGGTTTATAAACAAAAAGTAATGTCTGTGTTGGTTAAGGTTTTGCTGTTACAAGTGGGAAGTCAAGATTTCAAGCCTCCCTAAGTTAATTTTTGTATTAGTTTTATTGCAAAGGGCCTATCAAGGTCATATAAGTGACAAACTGCCCAATGAAAAGGGTTTATCATAGTCACATGGTGCTTTCCCCTAGGTTTACTAGACTATTTTTTCAAAAAACTATAACATCTGCATATGGAGTCCATTTTGAGGGAATAGTTTTCCCAGATTGTGTAAAATTTCATAAAGTATTTTGTTGGTCAAGTTATTTGATCTATTTTTGCTGTTTTAAAGGGGAAATTCTAAGTCGAAGTTTTAGCTGGAAGATTTCTACGCTTACAAGCTATATTGTCCCTGATTTGTATAAGTTGATAGAAAACAGCTATGCAATAGGGAAGTTGAAGATCATGAATATTCTTGTGGTAAAAAATTGTGGAATTTGGTCTTTGGTAAAGAGACAAAACCAATGAATGTGAAAGAATTGGCTAGTTATAAAGAAAGAGATTAGGTGGCACTGGGCACATTGATCATGGCTGTATCCAATGATAAAATCGCCTAGATAATTGATGCAAAGGAGTCTAATGAAACATGGTGAATTCTTAGGAAATTGTATGAAACATCAATTAAATCTAGTTTTTTATTTTCTAGGAATCAGCGGCAGAATACATAGATGTCTGACAGTGATTCAGTTACTAGTCACTTGTTAAAAATAATTAAAAAGTACCTAGGCAAGTGTTTCTCATCACCTAGGCATCTAAGGGGTGAGAAAGTGCATAATGTGGACCCTAGTCATTTAATTTGTGAGAGACAAATTAAAAGGTGACTTTTTGAGATTTAGGGAAAGTGGGTGAATAAAGTGATTTTATTTCCACCATTGATCTCATCTAATCTCAACCGTTGGATGAGAAGACTCTTCACCTTCCCCCATGAGGTTGACTAGGGTAGGAGGGCGTACCCATTCTTGGGTAGTTGAATCAATTTTTGAGAGAGCAAGAGGAGGAGGTCGAGCTTGAGAAAGAGAGGAGGCATTTTGCAGAGCTAGGGCATGCACTTCAAGGCAGAGAGCTAGCACTTACTTCAAGGAAGCAGACAACATTTAATACAATCCGTACAGTACGGATTTATTGAGGCCATACAACCATTAATGTGCACAAAAATCAAGGACAGCAACAACATTTATGAGAAGGTTGGCATGCATTCCAAGGCAGCCAAATAGCATTTATTAGCACAAAAATTGAGGGAACTGCTGGGCATGAATTTCTGTAGAAGAAAATCCATACAGTCCGTTTGGACTTGGCACAGTTTTCGAGGGCCGTACAGTCCAGATTTTTTGGGCATGATTTTCGAGGAGATTGGGCACATGTTTTGAGGTACCATTCTGCTGAGTATTCCGTACAATCATATCAGAAATTTGGCACAAATTTCAAGACAGTCCGTACAACATTTATTGCTGGGACAGCCGTACAGTTGTACGGATTTCTGGGACAAAAATCGAGGAGCATCTTCAGGACTGTTCAGAAGGAGTTTTTGCCGAAGAAAAAGTCTGAGATAAGTTTGTGTATTTTTCTGAAGATGAATATGTTGTAAAAGAATTTCTCTGAAGCTCACAAATAATAAAATTCCTCTCTCACTGGTTTTCCCCTTGTGGGTTTTTCCAGGGTCGCTGTTAGACCAAAAATCATTGTGTTGAAATTTTCTGAGTTATGTGCTGCTGATATGT
This sequence comes from Picea glauca, assembly GCA_000966675.3. Taxonomy (NCBI): domain Eukaryota; kingdom Viridiplantae; phylum Streptophyta; class Pinopsida; order Pinales; family Pinaceae; genus Picea; species Picea glauca. The sequence goes on along the minus strand of JZKD02S1679849.1, from coordinate 798,605 downwards.
TTTTATTTCTGCGTTAAACATCGTTTAGAATTCTCATGTTTCAGTTCTGAAAATTTTATTATATGCTGTGTTTAATTGGCTGTCATAAAACTGGGTTTGGGCATTAAACATTGGCTGAAAAATCAGCGAGATTTGAAATTGGATGGGGTCTGAAATTTTACATGGTATCAGAGATGAATTAAAGAGAAGCAGATTTATATCAGCAAGTCAGAAAAGGGGGACAACAGTCACTTCACCGGACAAAATTTTGAATTTTTCATTTTCGGCAGAAAAGGGTCAATGGCTATAGGTTTGAGGGTTGAGGACATGCTTGATGGGGCAGCAAACTTTGGTTCTTGGAAAGAGAGGATGATCTTGCTGTTGCAAGAAAATGAGTTATGAGATATTGTTGAGAACTCCGCAACAAATCTTGTAAATGTACCTACAAATGCCACTCTTTTAGCAACATATACCAAGAAGAGTATCAAGGCTAAGAGGATTATTCTTGATGCCATCAAGGACTATTTGATTCCTCATTTGACGGGGAAGACAAATGCCTATGAGATGTGAGAGTCTTTGACGAAGTTGTACCAGAGTACAAATGAAAACCGGAAGATGGTTTTGAGAGAAAAACTGAAGAGCATTAAAATGACCAAGGCTGAAAATGTGGTCACATATCTTACCAGGTTGACATAGGTGAAAGATGAGCTTGGAACTGTGGGGGAGGCCATTGCTGATAGTGAGCTTATGAGGACAACATTGAATGGAGTTTCCAAACGATGGGTTGTTTTTGTTGAGGGCATTGTGGCTAGGGAGAAGCTTCCCAATTGGGAACGTCTTTGGGATGACTTTGTTCAGGAGGAGACCCAGAGAGGTTATGTACATGGTAGTTTATCTACAGGTCATGATGAGGAGAATGTGGCTCTTGCTGCCAACAACAAGAGGAAATTCAAAAAGGGTCCTAAGGGAGGAAACAAACCGAAGGGTGAAGGAAAGAAGGACGTGAGAAAAGTCAAGTGCTTTGCATGCCACAAGTTTGGGCACTATGCAGGATAGTGTTCGAACAAGAAGAAGAAGCAAACAACATCTTCAACAGTGGTGGAGGAGTTCTCTGCCAAGTTTGATAAGGAGTTTTCCTTAGTTGTGTGTCTTTCCACTAGGACCACTCATTCTGGTGTGTGGTATATTGACAGTGGTGCCTCCCTCCATATGACAGGTGTTCGTGAGCACTTGACAGATCTTACTCAGATTGGTGATCTTGAGGTAGTGCTTGGAGATGACCGGGTGGTCAAGACAGTTAGTAGTGGGACTGTATCGTTTCAGAGGGAGTCTTTACCTCCCATGATGTTGAGAGAGGTTCTGTATGTTCCTGAATTGAAGAAGAACTTATTGTTAGTTTTTGCTATTGAGGAGAGGGGCTATGAGGTGTTGTTCCGTGATGGGTAGGTGCTCCTTTTCCCCATGGGGTCCAGTATCACTTCGGCCAAAGTGATTGGGACTAGACATGAGAAGTTGTACAAGCTTATGTTCTAGCCAGCGAGAGCATTGTTTCATTCTACAAGCAATAGTGATCTATGTGAGCTATGGCACAGGAGGATGGCACATTTGCACCATGGGGCTTTGAGGGTACTGGGGGAGATTGTGACTGGAGTTCCAGATTTCAGTACAGAGCACCAGGAGTTGTGCAAGGGGTGTGCTTTGGGAAAGTACACCAACACTGCTTTTCCTAGCAGTGACAGTAGAGCAGTAGGTATCCTTGATCTTACTCATTCTGATGTATGTGGCCCGATGTCTTCGACATCGTTGACTGGTTGTTTGTTATATTCATTGATGGCTTCTCATGTAAGTCTTGGATTTTCTTCATGAAGACCAAAGGGCAGGTCTTCAATCGGTTCCAAGAGTTCAAAGCTCTTGTGGAGAACTAGACTGGGAAGAAAATCAGAGTTCTGAGGACAAAAAATGGGGGTGAGTATACCTCCAAGGAGTTCATGGACTTTTGTGTAGGAGAGGGCATCGGGAGAGAGTTGATTGTTCCTTACAATCCACAGCAGAATGGGGTTGCTGAGAGGAAGAACAGGGCCATAGTTGGGGCTGCGAGAGCCATGCAACATGATCAGGGGCTGCCACTATTTCTTTGGGCTGAGGCATGCTACATTGCAGTTTATCTGCAGAACAGGAGTCCACACAGGGAAGTGGGGAGTATGACTCCTGAGGAGGCTTTCTCTGGGAAGAAGCCTGAGGTGGGGCACTTTCGTATTTTTGGGTGCCTTACATATTCACATGTCCCTTCTGAAAAGAGGACAAAGCTAGAACCCGTACAAATTGGGAACGTGTTTTGAGGTACCATTCTGCTGAGTATTCCGTACAGTCATATCGGAAATTTGGCACAAATTTCAAGACAGTCCGTACAACATTTATTGCTGGGACAGCCATACAGTTCTACGGATTTCTGGGACAGAAATCGAGGAGCATCTTCAAGACTGTTCAGAAGGAGTTTTTGCTGAAGAAAAAGTCTGAGATAAGTTTGTGTATTTTTCTGAAGATGAATATGCTGTAAAAGAAGTTCTCTAAAGCTCACAAATAATAAAATTCCCTCTCTCACTGGTTTTCCCCTTGTGGGTTTTTCCAGGTTGCTGTTAGACCAAAAATCATTGTGTTGAAATTTTCTGAGTTATGTGCTGCTGATATGTTTTTATTTCTGCATTAAACGTCATTCAAAATCCTCATGTTTCAGTTCTGAAAATTTTATTATATGCTGTGTTTAATTGGCTGTCATAAAACTGGGTTTGGGCATTAAACATTGGCTGAAAAATCAGCGAGACTTGATTAAGTTCAAGGACATTAAAAATCAATTGTGTGCTATTAGGGGAAAAATTGACGAGTCAGACTTTATTGTAATTATTGTAAACAGTTTGCCTCAAAAGTTTATAATGTAAAAAACTTTTGCCTCCAAACTCAAGATTAGAGGATATAAAGTTCCAAGAGAGATTTGGGCAAACAAAACAACATAATCAAGAAATGCAAGGGAATAGGGCGATGACAACAACAACAATCAATGCAATCAAAGGAGAACTTTAAGAGATGCGGTCAGAAAAATAAAAATTTCAAGTGTCAATATTGTGGCAGACTTGGTTATGAGAAAGAATGCATGGAAAGGCAATTTGATCTTCAGTACAAGAATAGAAGGTTTGCAAACAATGCAATTAATAAAAATCAGTCCCCAAACGATGATGGTAAGGGTTGTAATCAGTTTTTCTCTACTATGTTGACTGATGCTGTGGAATATGCTTAGTATATTGATTTAAAAGCTACAAAACACATGACATACAACAATGATTTTTTCATGTCCTTCAATAATGGTGAAGAAATCTCAAATGAAACTGTCATGCTTGGAAATGACAGTAAGCACGAAGTCAAAGGGAAGGTATCATCCCTATAAAAGTGCAAAATGGAGAAATCAATTATGTGAATTGAGTGCTGCTTGTACCTGGTCTAAATAAGAAATCAAATTACTAAGCACAATTACAAAGTGGAGTTTTATAATAAGAAATGGCTCATTAAAGACAAGACAGCATTTATCAGGTTGTTTCAATAGGCATTGAATATGGTTTGTATAGATTTGAACTTATCGTTGTTACTCTACAGTGACAAGCATTGTTGACAATCACTGATTGTGTAAGTCAGTTATGGCAGCAAAGATATGGTCATCTCAACTTTCATAACTTTTTATTGTTGTGAAAGCATAAGATGGTTTATGGATTGCTTTAAATACACAAAAGAAGAAAGATTTGTGGGAAGATGCATGTTTGCAAGGTGATACACAATTTTCAGAAGGATGGAGCATGGAGAGCAGATTGTCAACTTGAATTGGTACATTGTGATATTTGTGGACGGATGATTATTCTATCATTTGCTGGAGCAATAAATTTTCTGACATTCATTGATGATTCTTCAAGGAAGATTTGGATATTTTTTTTGAAGCAGTAATCTAAAGCATTTCAAGTGTTCACAATTTTTAAAGCTTTGGTTGAGAAACATAATGGTTTTCAGACCAAAGTTTCAAGAGCAAACAATGGTGGTGAGTTTACCTCTAAAGAGTTTACTTGTTATTGCAAGTCTCATGGAATTGGAAGACAATTGATTACTATTGTCTATGCACCTCAGCGGAATAGTGCAGCTAAGAGGAAGAATGTAACAATTGCAGAAATAACAAGATGCATGCTCAAAAGCAAGAAAACAAGTCATATGTTTTGGGCTGAAGAAGTGACTACAATGATGTACTAAGTTACATGACACCGGGACACGGGACAGATGGATATGAGTATTCGATACAGGACATGTGACCCCCGAAACAGGGCATTGGGGACACATTTTATATATATATATATATATAAACTTGCAAATTACAAATACAAAAATGAAATAGACATATAGATCCAATTTTTTAGAAGGTTGGAACATTTACAAAATATTGATACATCATACAACTAGTTACTACATCAATGTTGATCAAGATTCAAACACAAGAAATTAGAATATTCAATATAATAAAATAGAGGTTTAGAAGTTAGAACGATAAACTAGTTTTCTCGTTGAGTCATTTGATATCACTAAAATCAAAATGTATTGCATAGATATTGAATCATTGATACTATAAGTTGGAATGACAATGGAAAATACAAAATAGAGTAGATACTAGAACTGCAGATGGAAGAATCTCATAGCTTGTTAGTCATCCTCCTCAATGTCCGGATCATCAAGATCACTACCACATCCATTGGTCTCTCCTCCCTCCTCTATATCCAATCCAAGATCTGCATCTACTAGTGTGGAGGATGACCCCTCAAGAGGATCATCATCATCAAAAGTGACTTACTCTAGCACTGGTTTATTAAGATCCATGTTGGCTAATGCCAACTCAACATGGTTGTCCAAACCCATCTGACTAAATAACTAAGGAGATTGGAGATGACAAAAAGAAATCAAAACATACATCCAAGTATTCTACGACCCTTTCTCAACGAAATCGAAGAATGTTTCCTTTTATACATTTGTGCAAGCTCTATATCCAAAACTTAGGATTTTAAAAAATTGGGACTCCTAGAACCAATTAGATTGTCAAATATAGAAGATTATGTTATTTTCTTTTTTAACCTTTCAAGCAGTGCACTTTCTTTTCTGTAGGGAAAACATCCTATCTCAGAGAACATAGATCCTTATAATGACAAGTATTTGTAAATACACACCAACCTGAAATAACTGCACGACTTCAAGTGCCTTGAGGTGATAGCTAGTTACCATGGGACTTTGGTTAATGTTTCCATGGCATGGTTGGCTATGCTATCAATAAACTTAAATCCTCTACTGTCAGTGAACTCTCTTTCTACAGATTGTAAAATCTTGGTTAGTCTAAGCAAAAAGTGATTGTACTAAAATCAAGAAATTGAATGCTTTGTTGTGGAGTTAATTAGCTTGGCCATGGTGGGACAGTGCTTGGGCACATGTTGGATATGTGTTTGACTTGTGTCAAACGTGTTTCTAACATGTGTCACGTGCTCAACACGTGGGATACAGACATGCAGGCCTTGGGGGACATGCCCTGTTTCCTAGATGGTGTATATTTTGAGAAGGAGTCCTACAAAGGTAGTTTATGGAGTGACCCTAGAAGAAGCTTGGAAGTTATCACATACCATCATTCAAGCATGTTAGATGTTTGGTAGGTCAACATGCATGTACATTTTGAATGATTATCTGTAGAAGTTGGATGACAAAAGCAAGAGTGTGTTTTCTTGGGCTATTCTGAAGAGGCCAAGGCATATACGGTTTGTGACCCTGAAGCAAAGAAGGTTTGTGTTAGTAGAGTTGGGTCCAGGAGGGAGGAGTCACAGACGGGACCGAGGTTGTGGCGACGATCATTGCTGGGATTTGCAAGGTAGGATGAGTTTGGAGTGGCAAAGGTGCTGTCAATTCTTTCTGCAGGGCCGGGTATTCATTGGGGTGGTGATGCAGCTAGGGTGAAACCCTAGCTGCAGCAAACCTTTCTGCAGGTCTCATCGTCTCAATATCATGATGTTACTGTAATCTTAATCCATGGATTTTGTAACTCTAGCATTATCCTTGCAACGTGTATCTTGATCGATTTTACTGAGATCTACTGTGGGTGATTTCTGATCCGCTTTTATGATCCACTGATGACATTCTATTTTAATCAGTAGAAGTTATTCTATTCTTTTGACCCATATAAAGGTAATTTGTAGTATATTGGCAGTCTTATCACTAGCAATATCTTTGAAGACTACTACTGCATAACAAAGTGACAGTCAGTCAAAATGTGTTCTTTCGGATTTGTCTTTTATTCCCTCTCTGTGCAAAAGCACAGTTGTTGAAAAATGCATGAGAATAATTCATTGTTCTATCAAATTGATTGGGCTTTGAGGCCCCCTACTAATAGAATTAATTCTGAGTACCTATATTTGAGCGATTGGAATTTGGCATGTAAGAGAGGCTTATTTTCATTTTCTGAAATGAAGGTCGTATATAAGTGTATATATGTATGTAATAATTTTTTAAAATAAATAAATTTTGACTTGTAAGTGAAAGTTGAATTGTGGTTATTTTATTAAAGTTTTTCCACATATAGCTATGGAAAACTCTTCCTGTGGGCTATTCTTTTGGGCAGGTTCTCTAAAATCTTGCCTCTGTATCTACCTCACCGTAGTCTCATTAATCTGCTCTGATTCTATGTTTATTGCTCACAATCATGAATGTCTACATAATAAATGTATATGCACATATAGACACAGGCACTGAGTGCATACTTGAGGGATAAACCTTAGAAATGTGTTATTTAGGAAGCTTATTCAGATCTGTTGCTGTGAACCTTGTACAGAGAACGTGGGGCTCGTGCTCTCGAAGAAAGACTGGCTTCTGCAAAGGCAAGCCAAACAGTCAAGGCGAGTGATGAGTCACCAGATGATGCAGCTGAGAATGTTTAGTAATTTACCCTGAAGTCTTTCCTCTTTCCACTCTTAATATATCTTGTAGGAGGGCAGGTTGCTGAAGAATGCTCAAGGGATTTGAAAATTCCTTTGGAAATTCAGATCAAGCATGTTCCTAATAGAAGTTTTTGTAACTATGTGGAACAACTTGATTATTGTTCCACACATTTCTGTGTTTTTTCAATTGATTAAGGAAGAGCTATTCTCCTCTTTCTATGCATACATGCATTGCATGTGTGTATATGCGCATATTATGAATTGTTTCAAGGTAGTGTTGGATAATGCGTGTTTGGGTTGTGCAACTATAGAGTTCTGTTAAATTAGATGCGGTTAAAATGTAATACAGGCCAAATATTTTTTGGCACCATTTGGAATCTTCTCGTTTTAAGTAATATAAAATCACTGCAAATGCAGCTGTTCTCTTTGATGGTTTTCTTAGAAATTCATTCCAAATCATTCTAATTTTCTGTAGTCCATGTCAATAGGCAAATACCTTATGCCATACAAATGCAGTATTTTTTGGGTGATCATCTTCAAAGTTCAGATCCTTGAAACATATATTTTGTGTATAAAATTCTTAGCAGCAGAGGAGCAGGAGTGCAGGACTATGGAGTTGGTGATGGCATTGGTAGTGAGAAACACGCAATATGTCATTATACTTTTTGCAGGGATTCACTATGTAAGAGAGATCAAATATATCCGAGCCTTCAACATCCTCAACTACGCATGACAACACTTCTACACGTTACACTTTCTCCATCTTGCCATCCCACCTTTTTATACTATGTTCAGGGAGGCATCAAATTCCTAGCTGAAGAATATCGGGTGAACAACCTATGAAATAATTTAAGTTTTATCAGCAAAAATTTCATTTAAAAATGCCTTTTCCATTGCCAAATTTGGTTGTGGTTCGAGATAAGTATGGGCTCCAAATATTAGTTTCGTGGTCAGAGCAGAAATGATGATCATTTTGAGCTCGTAGGTATGTTTTATAGTAATGTTAGGTTACTCAGATGAGACAGTCTCAAAAGCACATTAAAGTTTTAATGCCAAGAAATCCTATAAAACAGAGACATAGTTATTCTTCAAGTAGCCAAATTTTCAAGTAACAAACCTTGAAACATTGGTAAATTTAATTGGTTCGTAGTAAATCAATTCCTGACATCGTAAAAACACAAGCCTCTTTAGCTGAAGCGGACATGCATTGTGTTGGGTTGATGAACTACAAGCTATGTAGATTGACATGGTTTGACTTACATCGATATGTTTGACCTTAGGTATTGGATCTACAGTCTTGATATAACGATAGGTTGTTACTGTAGCCATATATCACAATCGGACAAGGCTGTATATCGATACTTTGTAACCAAAGGGGACGGTCTTTCTTCATCTCCCATGTAAGGATTAGTTTTTTGTACCTGCAAAATGCATAAGAAGAGGCAATTATGAAAAAGTTAGCGTGTGTGTAATCCTACTTGAGCGTGAAGGACATGACCCCCACATCTTGAATTATGAGTCTGCTGCTACCCTGTACCAATAAGAAAGGTGCAATGATTGTACTCTACCATATGAGATCCCACTTGGATAGTAATGCCACTAATGGTATCACAACCGTGAATAAGAGGATTCTCATAAAGATAAACCTATCCTCATGTGTCCTTAATTTAACTAACTGATAGCTTAACTTTAAAGAAAATAAAGGGACTTCAGTAAAAAGAATAGGCTTGACATAAATATAGAAGTGGGGTGTGAGCCCACTTGTAAGGAGGTCACAAGGTTTGGGCTCATATTATACTCAACAAAGGTTGTCCTACGATAGACTACAAGGTTGACCTCAAAGAGGATTACTTAACTAGTATAAATAGGGATTAAGTAGGCCTCATTACACATACTATGATATTTCTTCTCAATTATTACCTAGAGGAATTGAGAAATTTCCCAAGCTTTCAACCTTTTAACTTTAAATGAAAGTAACTTTTGGTAATGAAATTGAATGTATATAATGTCTCATGGTTTTGGACCCAACCAAAAGTTGTAGGCATTGGTGTAGATAGAATTTGATTTTGGGTTCTCTTTCGGGAGATATGACACTTTGTATCTTATTAAAGCACTTCTTCATTTTTGTGTTTTGTTTTTTAATATAATAGATCTACATGATATATAATGTTTATACTAAAAACACATCATTGAGCCGTAGTTTAATTTTAAAAGTGGTGCTCATAAGCTTGTATTAGTGTTGTCCGTATATGGATTTTAGAATCCTTATTATTGATAAAATTGTATTGGAATATGTTAATTGGGTTTAGCTCGGGTGGTTGGGGGGAATGATTGTTATCCTCCCCACCCATGTTCAATTCCCTCAAGTGAGATGTTGAGCTCTTAACAAGTATATTATTGTAATGGCTTTGAGCCTTGTTGTTGACTGACTTTGTGCCCTGAAGATTCTAGGGTTTATCCTGGGTACCATCCTAAAAATGAGGGGAAGTACTTGGGGGTTTTCCTCGAGTAACTTGGAAAAATAAAAATAAAAATTTGTATTGGAATATAATAATTCCAAAGGGAAATGACATCAAATAGACCAATATCTTTTAATTTTATTCAGTGAGATTGATGATAGACCATTAATGAGTTAGGACTATATCTGAATTTTGTTTCATGGATAATGCCAATGAATATCAAGTGGCATTGACCATTTGGAGCTTTTCTAGCATTATAGGTCTTTTGTTGGGCATGTGTTATCATTTCAATTGAAGGTATTACATCTAATGTATGTATTAGCAATTTTCTCTCAGAATTTAGTACATGGAATCACATGCCAAGATCTTTTTTTGTATTACTTTGCTTGACATTGTTTTGGACATGGTCATTTGTACATATGACATGTATATGTGAGGTATGTGTGTGTTTTCCTTGGCACCGAGTCAAGGGTACCATGTTATGTAAACAATGTATATATGTAGAAAAATGTTAGTGGCTATGTAAAATTCCTAGCGAGGGCCCAATGCCAAGATCCCACTAGGGAATATGTAAATAGTGAGAGCAATGTGTTTAATTTTACCCAAGTAAGAAGGCTTAAGACAATGATGTATACATGTTCATGGTGAAATTAAATAGAATAGGGCAAAAATGGCCAAGGGGAATACAAGGAGGGGTTATAAACTAACATGAGGTGAAAGTTGTGATTGTTGTGGGGGAGGTTGCGGGGGGGTTAGAGAACATGTGAGGGGGACACAACCCATCTTTTTCATAATGCCCTCTCTTGTGTCACAATACTCTTCTCCATCCTAGAATAAATCATGCTTCTTCATTTAATTAAATTGTCATGACATTCACTTAATAGTCTTGATAGTGTTGGTTGATCATTAATTATGACATGTTTTATTAAATTTTTAATTATATAGTTTTGAATATGAATTACTTAATTAATTAATCAATTTTGTAGTTAATGATTGAGTTACATTTATTAGTCTTTGTTGAAGGCCAGAACTATGGCGGGCCAAGAACTATTGCATTCAGTTAATCATTAATTTGATATTAGTTGTTGTTTGACTTTTCATACGTTTCAAGATATCCTAACTTTTTCGCAGTGTGCAATTTTATTTACTAATTATTTTACTAAAATTAATTTATTAACAACATTATTGGTTTTAACATTTGAAGCGTTATTCTTGTTAGATATTGTAATGTTTATTTTATTACTAATAAATGTATTAGAGTAAAATGTAATATCATAAAGTGGAAATAAGTCGTATGCAATAAATGACATTAATGTTAAATGCAATTATGAAATTAAATGAGTGGTTTTTGACGGAAATAAAAAAACTTGCTAGATATATATACAACACCACTTTATGTAATCCAATACCCATTGACATAATGCATCTCTCATTCAAACTCTCTTGCTTATCTCTTGTATATTCTTCATAGCATGGTTTAACATGGTATCAAAAACATGATGATTGTGGCTTAAGACAACTTCAAAGTATTGTGTCAAGGCAAAGATTGGCATGTCAGAGAATTTGGAAAAAGAGACGTAGAATTATTGAGTTAAATAATTAAAATCCAGCAAGACATCCATACAACTGGGGATAATAATATGTATGAAAACAAAGATGAAATCAATGGGTATGGCGGTGCTTGCTCATAAATTGTATGGTCCAACAATCTATTAAAGTTGTAGGGTGGATCAATTAAATCCGTATGGTGGAGGTTCAACAAATCTACACGACAATGGCTCAATTAAATTTGTATGACAATGATTAAGCGAATATGTCGTGGTGGTTGTGGTTAATTCGTATGAACTACACCAAAATTAAAAAGTGGCTCAATTTGGCTCAATGAATGACAAAGAGTATGATGGATGACAACGCGACTCCTAAAAACAACAACTAATAGTAGAACTCCTAAAAATGATGCATGTGAATTAGGTGGATGAGAATTTAAATTTTATTGTATGGTCAATATAACCATTCAAAAAGGTATGACCACTTATTTTTGAAGATATAAAAAAGTCGTTTTAAAGGGAGCATAAGGTTCTTTTTAAGGAGTCATTTTTTTTTTCAAAAGGAGTTATAAGGGTTTCTAATTTTTATTGGAGTTATAAGCAATTTTTTTTGAATTTATAAGGAAATATGGTCAATATTAATAATTTCATGATGCTCGAGTCATAAATTAAATGGTACAAATTTTCTTGCTTGGAAACAAGAAATGGAACAAATTGTCTTATCATAATCTTCGAGAAATTGTTACGAGGACAACTCCAAAACCACATCCCATGTCTAATGACTATAAGAAGAAAAATAAAAATGCATTACTTCTTCTTACCTTTGCTTTGGTTATTCCTCACCGTTGTTGACATTTGGATGAAGTTAAAGAATTTGTATGAAACTTCAAATGAAATTTGAATTTTATTGTTGAGAAACAAATTAACCAGTTTGAAGATGGTAGCATTAGATTCAATTACATATTATGTTCAAAAGTTGTAGGAATTGACAAATGAATTATCAACAATTAACACATACATCAAAGATACATAATTCATAACCATTTTGTTTGCAAAATTTGGAGGCTAAGGAAATACAAAAAGCCTAAGTTTGTCATTTCAAAGTTCTTCTTAAGGCTGATTTTTCACATGGTTTAACCGTTTTGGGTCACTACCAGTGAGGATAAGGTCATCAACATAAAGAACAAGGATTATGAGATGACTTCCTACTTTCTTGGTATAGACATTAGGATCAAAATGACACCTAGAAAATCCAGTGTCAAGAAGAAAGTTGTTCATTTTGGCATACCAAGCTCTGAGATCTTGCTTAAGACCATAAAGATATTTCTTAAGGTGACAAACAAGGATAGAGTCATTCTGGACATAGCCAGTAGGTTGTTTCATGTAGATTTCTTCTTGCAAATCCCCATGCAAGAAGGCGGATTTGACATCCATCTGACGGACCTCTCATTTATGTGAGGCTGCAAGGGATAGAACAAGGCAGATGGAATTCATTTTATTTATAGGGGGAAATGTTTCATTATAGTCAATTCCTTTAACTTAGGAGAATCCTATGGAAACTAACCAAGCCTTGTGTCTTTCAACAATTCCATCTGATGCATACTTAGTTCTATAGACCCATTTAGATCTGACAAGTTTTCTTCCTTTTGGAAGAGGTACAAGATTCCGAGTATCATTTTCCATTAAAGAATGATACTCTTCATTCATTGTTGTATCCCAATGTGGATGACCTGAAGCTTCTGCAAATGTCTCTAGATCATGATTCTTTGAAACTTGAGCCAAAAGAGAAGAGGCTCGCTGGAACTATGAACATGTCTGACGCTGATATGAAGGATCGCTGACAAGATCACCAACTGCTTCTCGTGTTGAACAAACCCACCTAGGAAGCAGTGGTGTTGGTTCAGGTTCATGTTCAATGGACTCATTTGGAGGAAGGTGAGCAGGCGGAGGTGGATTTTCATTCTCATTGTCATCATATGAATAAGAAGAAACCATAATAGGAATAGAAGAAGACACAAACGCCGAAGATGGCTTGCAGGTTGAAGAAGGCACAAATGCCAAATTAGGCTCGCAGGACAAGATATTTTCATCAAATTTAACATCTCTTCTAATAATAATTTCATTACAATGTGTTTGAAGAAGTTCGTAACCTTTGACATCTTCAAAATAACCACCAAATATACTCTTCTCACTTTTAGGCTGCAATGCTTTCCTTTTCTCACCAGGAATGTGAGCCCATGATACACTGCCAAATACATAGAGGTGACTTACATCTGGATTAAGTTTAATCCATGCTTCTTCCAGTGTTATACTTTCAAGAGCCTTTGTGGGAGTGCGATTTACTATGTAATTTTCACAATTAATGGCTTCCACCCAATTTTTTAGACTTAATCACTTAGATTGGATCATATAATTACCCATTTCTTTTAATGTGCGATTCTTTCTCTCAACAACATCATTTTTATGTGGTGTATATGGAACAATGTGTTGTATTTGGATGCCCTGCGCAGTGCAATAACTTATAAAATTATTGTTCACATATTCACCTCCACTATCTATTCTTAACCTTTGAAGTTGATATCCAAATTGATTTTCTACAAGGGCCTGGTAGGCCAAAATCTTGTCAAAAAATTCATTCTTAAGTTTTAAGAAGTAAACCCAAGTGTGTCTAGAGAAGTCATCAATGAAAGTTAATAAATACTTGCACCTAGGAAAAGGAGAAGAAAGTGGACCACACAAGTCACTGTGAACAAGTTGCAAAGGGGTCGAGGCATGCCAAGAGGCACGTTTTTCAAAACTGTCCGGATGATGTTTGTTGAGAACACAACAGAACAAACACCATCTCTGCATGAACCAAGAGGAAGATCGATCACCATGTATTGATTACATAGTTGCTATAATGAACAATATTTTAGATGACCAAACCGCTCATGCCAAAGTTTTCTCAAGTCATTGCTACGAGAAACAAAAACTGATGGAAACGAAGATGACCCAAAGTTGTCAAACTTGTACAACTTGGTAATATCATCGACAATTTCAGTTGCAAGAACATGCTGAGGATCTTTTAGATCCTTGATTACAACTTGGTGAGGTGAAAACTCTACGGTTTTACCTTCACTTGAATGAGTGATTTGATATACTGATATAAGGTTGCAGGAAAGGCATGGAACACATAAAAGAACACTGAGGACGATGTTCCTTTAATGGGGAGGGGATTGTAACACCCATGTTTTACCAATTATTCACGATTAATGATTTCCATGGCATGACATGCAAATAATGTAAATTTATTATTGTTTAATTATAACTTCCAACCACTGACTATGGGGATGAAGCCTTGAGTATTGGCCATGACACCATGAAAGGGATTAGTGAGGGGGTTCATATGTAAAGATCCCAAGGAACCTTGGTGAATAATGTAAAGGAAATGATCATATTTCCTCTAACTTGCAGCTGCATCCAAACACTAAAGGGAAGGGGTTGGTAGTTGAACAACCAACCACCCTCAATGAATGCAGATATGGAAAATCTAGCTAGGACAATAGAGGCAATCAAACGAAGGTACAATAGAGTACCAATTCTGCAGTCCAAGATTGAACCACGAAGTTCCTTCTGACAGAAAAAAAGAAGGGACAGTTCGAGAACCTTCCCAAGGGGATTACATGAAGGGCACACACGTGGAAGGAAAAGAAGAAGAAGACCCGGAAAAGAGGGAGAGAGAGAACATGAAGATGGGAGGAAAATAGCGACTACAAGTGAATGCACGAGGGAGCGAATAAAATACCTTGGTGGTATCATGGTTCAACATGGGGGTGGCCTGCAACCAAAGTGACTGAGCTTGCAGAGCCTATGGTTGGGTGGAAAGGTAAACACCCATAGTTAGTTTGTTGGCCATCAATTGTAATAGATAAGTATTTTCATACCCTATGTAATTGAACAACAATTCATGGCTGAATGCTTGTAATTGTCTTGGGGGTGTGCATACTTGTTTAATAATTAGACTCGCTTTCATATTGCATGTTTGTGTATTTAAGCAATTGGGGAACTATATGGGTTTGAGCATGCTTCGTACATGTGAATGCTTGAGCCTTATGTATTGGATCAAGTTAAAGGAAAGAAATTGTGACTTTGCTGACTGTATTCACCATTACCTTTATACATATCTATACTTCTGTTTTTATTGGGTTCCCTGGAAGAAGGGAGATGAAGTCATATGAAATAAATGACGCCCCATGAGTGGAACGAAATGAAGGAGGAGACCAAGAAGGTATGGTAAACCCATGATAAGGGACCTGGAAGGATCCTTGAGCAATAAAGCTCAAATTTGGGTTATTAGTCAAGGAGAATCCTTGAAGAAACCATCAAAAAACGTCTAATTCCAAATGCAAACTCTTACACCTGAGAGAACCCCCTGTTTAGGATTGAAATAATCACAGCCATAGGATTGGCTTAACAATAAGATTTGGACCGTAGATCGAGATAAATCTCCATCGTTGATTGGTAAGTGGTGAGAATAAATCTCAGTCGTCAATCTAGTGTAATGAAAGATCCCGACCCTTCGTCGAAGTAGGATATGAATCTTATAGAAGATGAACTCCGAATCAACAAGGACCATTGATTTATAGGAGGGCTAAGGGATGAATCTCGATTGTTGAGGTTGAGTGAGAGGAAATGGTTCCAGCCTTGGGTTCCATCCCTTACCCTGTAAGAGAGAAGAGAGAGAAGGTGGCGTTGGCGTGACATGTCATGCCTACATGGAAGCCAATGTGTTCAGAGGACAATAGGTGTCGGCACCTAGTTCCTCAAGAGGACAAACGTGGGCTCTATTGTGCTCAGGACTTTAGAAGGTCGCCTTAATCGTCGACCGTTGGTTTTTCATATCGATAGATCTCAATCGTTCATTAGAGAGGGTTGGTCAGAGTGAGTGGCAGTCCTAGTGGGGAAGGAACTTCAACAGAGAGACTCCAAGAGTCAACGAGAACCATTGATAAGAATATGGGCGAGGTCAAACCTCAACTGTAGATCAAAGGGGGTCCTGCTCAAGCGAGGAAAAAAAGGGAAGTGATGTCAGTGTGTCATGTCATGCCAACGTGTCCCAAGAGGTGACATGTGTCAGCCTGAAATTCATAGGCAGGTTCGAGTGAGTCCCTGTTGGTATTAAAATCTATAACACATGTCTTAATCCTAGTCATTTGATTTACAAATCGAATGATCTGAACCGTTAGATTTGATGAAGCGAATTCCTTCAGAGTATACCTTTCAGAGTCACTAGATGGGTGAACTTCGAAGGAGGGACTCCAAGGACAAATGAGGATTGTCAGATCTAGGATGGAAAAATATCCCTCGTCGATCAGAGTATTGTCGTCGGATTTTTTGTGTTTGGGGGTACTAGAGGACTCCGACGAAGGAAACATGAGAGGAGATCTAGGCCGTTGATCTATCGTGATCGAAGGAGATCCGAGAGGAGATCTGGGTCATTGATCTGCTATGATTGGAAGAACTCCGAGAGGATATCTGGGCTGTTGATCTTCCATGATTGGAGGAACTCTGAGAGGAGATCTGGGTTGTTGATCCACCATGATCGGAAGAAATATGAGAGGAGTTATGGGTCGTTGAATTGTAGTGATTGTAAGAACTCCGAGAGGAGATATAGACCATTGATCTCCTACCAAAAGGCTTAAGAAGGTGACATAGATGGTGCCATGTGTTGAGCAAGGGCAGTGCCATGTGCCAAGGGTGGTGCCAAAGTTAAGATCGTCGACACAATTAGAGCCGTAGGATGCTTGGCCCAAAAACGACTGGATTTGGCACAACTCCGACATGGGATCATCGTCAAGAATTTTAGTGTTGGAGTGGTGAGACTCAGTGGGACTAAAAATCTGATGATGGTGAAGAGAAGTAAATAGGATTTGGTGCGTGAACTTAACATGCCCGGTGGCAGATGCCACTTCAGATGGTATGCGTATTAAGAGGTAACATGGATGCCACGTGGAAATAAGGTGGCCTTGAGCCAATGGAGGCCGAGAAATTCAAGAGGCCATAACTTTTGATATAGAGCTCAGTTTGAAGCATGGTGATAGTTGGAAATATCTTAACGAGCAGAGGACAATGGTGCCTCGAGAAGAGGTATTGAGATGATTGAGATTTTTTTTTTTTTACTACCCCATCCCTTAAGAGGGTACTCAAGGGGTTGGGTGTGTTACACCTTAGGCCCTGATTGAGGCTTTATGGGATCAATGTCATGGAGGAGGCCTTAGATCACCACACTTGAAAACTATAGAGGATATTTTGTCTGCCACTAGGAATATGAGCATTTTTATGAGGTATTGCACACCATGGATTGATCTCCGAGCCTTGACAATGACCACGGATTGAAAACAAGTGACTTAGTGCCTAAATGATGCTTCTCCATAATAGCCATGGACGATGCCTTGAACCGCTGCAGTACATTTGGAATCTTCAATCTCCCATTAAAAATACAAGAGCACCAATATGAGGTATTGCACACCATGAATAAGTATCGATGCCTTCATAATATTGGGGGATGAAATCAAGGGCCTTGCATTCTAAATGATGCTTCTTGGGATCGATGGTCATGGAAGAGGTCTCAAATCACCGCACAACAACCGCATATGTCAATGGAACAAATCTCTTTAGTACAAACAAGATCCTTTACTCTCAAATAAATCCTATGATTTAAAAATCCTTCTTCCCAAGAATTTTGGTGCTATGTGTTAGATGCTCCTCTTAATACTGTAGATTTGTTACAACGTAACCTATATCTAGAACCTTTGACATAAAGTGGTTTTGAACCATAAAATTTACTTAACCTAGTGCCCTTGTTTGACTAATTGAACTCTTTGTGTTTGTTTAATTATAGATTTAATGTTTTACCATGTTAGTATGACTATGTTAAATAATGACATGAGTTCTTTTAGATATTTGTATGTGAATATATTCAACAAAAATTATGATGATTAATTATGAAAATGTTTTTATATTTGAATATTTTAGTGTTAAAGAATCAAACCTATGATTTAAAAATCCTTCTTCCCAAGAATTTTGGTGCTATGTGTTAGATGCTCCTCTTAATACTGTAGATTTGTTACAACCTAACCTATATCTAGAATCTTTGACATAAAGTGGTTTTGAACCATAAAATTTACTTAACCTAGTGCCCTTGTTTGACTAATTGAACTCTTTGTGTTTGTTTAGTTATAGATTTAATGTTTTAGGCTGTTAGTATGACTATGTTAAATAATGACATGAGTTCTTTTAGATATTTGCATGTGAATATATAATAATAATAATAATCTATTTTTAAGGTCACGGTCAAGCCAACACACCAAATTGGTGTATGAGACCCCCTTGTTTGTGGGACAAGGGACCCCCCTTCGCCCAACAATTTGACTGGTAAAGTCTACGAAGGTATACATACCCTAACCCCCTCTGGATTTGAAACAAAAATTATGATGATTAATTATGAAAATGTTTTTATTGTTCGGATATTTTAGTGTTAAAGAATCAAACCAACGACAATATCTTGATTAAGATATATAATCAAAATNATAATAATAATAATAATCTATTTTTAAGGTCACGGTCAAGCCAACACACCAAATTGGTGTATGAGACCCCCTTGTTTGTGGGACAAGGGACCCCCCTCCGCCCAACAATTTGACTGGTAAAGTCTACGAAGGTATACATACCCTAACCCCCTCTAGATTTGAAACAAAAATTATGATGATTAATTATGAAAATGTTTTTATTGTTCGGATATTTTAGTGTTAAAGAATCAAACCAACGACAATATCTTGATTAAGATATATAATCAAAATTAATATCCTCTAGGCAACTAGTTAATATTATATTGGGATTAAATATAAAATTATACAAGATATGTACTTATCATCAAGAAATAAAGTATTCAACCACCCCCATATTAAATATGAATTTGCAACATAATATATACTATTTGTAATGATGCACATTCTACAAAATTACATTTATTGTAAATTTTTTAAGTCAATCAAATTGATAACCAACCAATATAATCCCTAACACTTTATAAAACAAATACCTATATGGAATCACATTTAATAAAATTGAAATGCATTACAAACAAGGGAAATCACTGCTAAGTAGCTAGTCCCTGCCTCATTAAGGATTTGATATTGATAAAAATTGAAAGACTAACTACTATTTGGTTGAACAATCCGAAGATTTGATATTGATAAAAATAAGTTGGTATTGATATTGATAAAAATTGAAAGGCTAACTACTATTTGGTTGAACAATCCGAAAATTTGATATTAATAAAAATAAGTTGGTATTGAGACTCATGATGATAAATGATATTTATTAATTACTTGTTAAATTGAATCATATTCATATAAAAGTCTTTAAAATAAATAATTTATTTTATAATTATTTAATTTTAATATAATTAATACATAAATAAATTAATTATTTTATAATTATTTGATTTTAATATAATTAATACATAAATAAATTAATTATTTTATAATTATTTGATTTTATATTTCAAATAATAGTTAGTATTTGAAAATATCATGAAAATTATTTAAAAATTATTTAAAATAAATAAATTAGTCAATAATTATTTGATTTTAGGTTTGATATCTTTAAATTAAAGTAATTATTCTATAATATTATTTGATTTTATATTTAGGGTAATTATTTGATTTTATGTTTGATATCTTTAAATTAAAGTAATTATTCTATAATATTATTTGATTTTATATTTAGGGTTTTTAAGAAATTTCATTTGATTTTTTTGGATAGTCTAATGTCATATTGATTTAATCAACCATTATTTTGGCACTTGAAACATAGTATTTGAACGTAATTAATTATTCTATAATTATTTGATTTTGTATTTGTTGTACAGCTTTCACTTATTTCTTTGCTTAGTCTACTGTAATATCGATTTAATCAACCATTATTTTGGCACTTGAAACATAGTATTTGCACTTAAGATTATAAGTAAGTCAATTATATATTTGAGAGTTAAGCTTAAAAGTTATTGATCTTAAATTTTTTAATTCTACTTATCATTTGAACACCAAACTAAACAAACTAAAACAATGAACACCAAATCAAATTAAAAATAGAGTAATTATATGCTTTTAATAAAATATACTATATTCATATCTACATGATAATAAAAAATATATTTTAAAATATTTTATATTAAAAAAAGAAAGTTGTCATTTTATTGAAAAAAGGAAAAGCAAGCTATTATCCTTTACTGAATAAGGAAGGAAGGAAAGGAAAGTTATTATCCTTTATTAAATAGGAAAGAGAAAATTGAATATATTAAATTTAATAAAGAAAAAATTAAATGTATTAAAGCATTTGATTGGAAACGATTGAAACTAAACTAAGAACCGTGCAAGCTAACTAGCTTTTAAGAACTCTTTAATAGATAAATTTATTTTCATTGCCTTTAAAATACAATATATCATTTCTTTAAATTATCAAAAACCTTGATAAATTCAAAACTAAGATACCCAGGTCTACATTATAGGGCAAACAAAACATATCCCCCGGACCTATTCTATTCTCACTAAGCTCATATGGTCTACTATAGTGTGTAGGTTTTGTGCACGTACTAAATTACTCGTACTAAAACATGGTCTACTACTACAGTGTGTAGGATTTGTGCACTTTTCATATTAACGGATTTGATGTATAAAAATTAATGAATTATATGGAAAATTAACTAATATACTTAACCAAAATTTAAACATATTTATCATTTTGAATATATACTATACTCAACCATAATTTATTATTTCGAACTCTATTTCATTCCAATTAAAGTCAAATATCAATGAAATAATACTTTTCACTTAATCTAGGTTGCATATTGAAACATATTGAAACATAATCTATTATTTGGAATTCTATTTCAATCAAATTAAACTCAAAATATTAATGAAGGAATAGCTCTCTGCATATTCAAACATAATCTATCATTAAGAATTTTATTTCAGTCTTATTAAACTCAGTAATAGCTCTCACTTAATCTAAGTTGTTTGGATTAAAATGCCAACTAGGACTGTCAAGGATATATGAATCTAAGTATTATTTTGCTGGCTCAACTTAATACATAATAATGAGGATGAGTACGGACACTTATGAATTGCACACTTGTTGAGCATCCACGAAAGAAGCTTTGGGAGTGTCACCATGTGGAAAGACATGCAAATAAAATACACTAATTACAATTGGGAGTGTCACCGGGTAAAAGGACATGCAAATAAAATACACTAATTACAAGTTCTGGGAGTGTCACCAGGTAGAAAGACATGCAAATAAAATACACTAATTACAAGTTTAATCGATATATTTGTGGATAGGTTTTAAAGTCAAGCAATTTGGGAATACTCGTATTTTGCAACTCGTTAGCACTCAATTTGGGAATACTTTTGCAACTCGTTAGCACACCCTTAGAGCTACACACTTGCATTGTATTAACAAACATTTATTTTATTATTGTCAAGCACTTATTTTAATATTGTCAAGCTGGATGAGAGTCTTTATTTTTCTTGGTATCATTCTCTATCATTTTCTAGAGATTTTAAAGAAGTTTTACCAACTAAACTTCGCTCGATAGGGAAGCCATGTCTTTAAGATCTGTAGCATCTTTCATGCAGGGTTTCACTATGAGTTGTTCCTCAAATGTTGCTTCAGAAAACTGAAGAGTGTTGATGGCACCTGTGGATGGGGCATCAAAATCTTGTAGAATGATGCAGTCACCTTCTGTAGGGAAAGAGACCAGGCCTACTTGTGGTCTATTGAGCTCAAAACTGATATGCAATGTACTTGAAGGCTAAGAGTCTGGTTGCCAAGCGATGGGTAGGAGAAGTGAAGAGGATGGTAATCTAGCTGTCGAGATAAAGGAGGATTGGCAATTGTTGTTGTTGTAGAGGAAGAGATAACATTGGATAGGGTCGGGGTCCTCACAAGGCAACTTTTTGGTGCGGAGAGAGGAATATGGGTTAAGATAGGAGAGAACCATAATCTTATAAAGGTTGGATGGACTGCAAGGAAAGTTGATAGGTAGTATTACGATTGTCGGGGTTCACATCATATAGAGAAAAACATTATGCAAATTATCAACATTGAATATCTTATGTATACATGTCCGTGGAATTTCCAGGCGGGTGTTCATTGCAGGCAGGTTACCAAGCCGTGCAACTTTGACCGTCAAGAATTATTGGAACACCACATTTAAAAAGAAAATATTAGAGAACTCCTAAGCGTTGGAGAACTCCTGTCAAGATGAAGAATATGAAACGACCCGCTACCATTGCTAAGAAAATTTAGAGCTCCCTCGATGTCGTTAGCACATATGGGTAAGTCACTCCAAGGCCCGTTCTCAAGCTAATTCTTTGGAATTTCATAGTATTCTACGAGAAAGAGTTGCAGAGAGTTGTAGAGTTTCTCTGCTTTCCCATCTTTGATGATCCTCTATAAAACTCACCATGCCTCGAGCTCCTAAGGCTACCTATGGAGATGACTCCTCCTGTTCCATACGTTCATTGATGATTTTTCCCGCTTCACCACCCACGAGCTTAGCTCTTCCACCCATAGCTAGTTGATTGGGGTCGGGTCTCATACATTGGTTTCATTCAAGGGATTATGATCAACGTCCAACCATAACAATAGCCTCTACGACTCTCCTTCAACAACCACAATAGCAGTCTATGTCGCTATCCTTTTCATTCTGGTTTGTAGTTGGATTCTTTCATGGAGATTTTTTCTCCATTGATAAAAATGGCTACCCTATCCTTATGTCTATTACAGGTTTGAAGGTAATGTCTACTACAGGTTTGGAGGTGGTTGTAGAAGCAATAGGTTTGGAGGTGGTTGCATAAGCACAGAAGCAACAAGACCTTGCAGGGACGGTGGTTTGGAGGTGGTTGCATAAGCACTAAAGCAACAAGACCTTGCAGGGACCGTGGGAAGATGGAGAACAAGAATGCCCCAAAAACCTTTTACCGAGGGGAAACAGAGCAGTCACATCGTGCTTCCCAACACCACGGTGGTGGAATGAAGTAGGAGAAGGCTCAGAAGAAGTGCTTGCATGGTTGGAAGGTGGCGACTTACATGGTTGGAAGGTGGTCAGTTACAAAGACAAAGACGATTTTGCACTGACACGTTATTGACACCTATCAACTCCTCTGTCAGTGATCAATATTATGAGTAATGAACATAAATGTTTTAAGTTTTTTTTTTCTTAATTTTACATTTAAAATTTATTTTTTTACCTCTCACAAATAGTAAAAAACATTTTATGCATACCAAGGATAATTAAATCCCATCATATATATAAACCAACGAAAAATTGTTTTTAACAAAAATACAAAATTCAAAAGTTTAATTTAATTATTTATATAAATAATATTAATGAAAAAATTTATTATAACTTTGGATATCTCATGGAAAAGTGGTGAATTAATCTCATGCTAATATAAAACGATGCAAAATGCACTATTTAATATAGCAAACCGCAACAAAAGGCATTAATGTACGATCAAAGCATGTTGACTGCTATGCGATTTCTATAGTCCTATGCTGAGGCAGGACTAATAATGGGTAGATTGGGTAAGATATGTTGATGAAAATAAATCAACGTCATATTCATATCTTGTAAAGTTATGTAAAGACATAATTCATATTCTATTTGCTTATTGAAATGTTTATGTAAAATAATCCATGCCACACCACAAAGCCACAAAGAGATTCATATCTTGTAAAGTTATGTAAAGACATAATTTCATATTCTATTTGCTTATTAAATGTTTATGTAAAATAATCCATGCCACACCACAAATCTACAAAGAGATGATAAAGTTGCTCAATGATATATGGTTTTACTGGTTCTTAAATCATTAGAGTGATTAAAATCAATTTGAAGACAAAAATATGTTAGGTGAGGTATGCGTTTACGAAGATTTCAAAGGAAATTTACTATAAAGTACAATTACAATTACAATTATAATTATTATATATATATATAAGTTTTTATATGGTAAACTTATTAGTCCCTTCCGTAGGCATAGAAGGACTATAGCGATCGATAAATCGTTGATCTAGTATTAGATTGTGCATTGACCAGAAATATTTCCATATTGTCTATTATTGGAATAAAGGAAGTGGAAACATCGATTTTAATATAATAAAAAGTATCATGTTTGTCAAGATCTGATTGAACAACGGATTGAAGGTCTTATTGCCGCCTTCGCTATTCCCAATGTTAAATATCTCGACATATCCAAAGTATTTGGTAGTATATGGTCTTTTTGAATCATATATTTTATTATGCATTGGTCGAAGGTGGAATAATGCTAGCATTAGTTCGAATGTTTCCCTTAGCATTTTCTGCTTGGTAGAAAACATTCTCTACCATATTACTATGTGCGATTTTTTTTTATTGTTGCATGCTTCGAGAGAACAGGCCTGCCACGCTGCATATTTTCTTAAATGCTTGCACAGGCCTACGCCCTTCGACGGTCCTGACAGTCTTAACTGTTCACCTAACAACT
>JZKD02S1679849.1:758693-774038 GCA_000966675.3 Picea glauca | reverse complement strand
AAAGGCTAACTACTATTTGGTTGAACAATCCGAAAATTTGATATTAATAAAAATAAGTTGGTATTGAGACTCATGATGATAAATGATATTTATTAATTACTTGTTAAATTGAATCATATTCATATAAAAGTCTTTAAAATAAATAATTTATTTTATAATTATTTAATTTTAATATAATTAATACATAAATAAATTAATTATTTTATAATTATTTGATTTTAATATAATTAATACATAAATAAATTAATTATTTTATAATTATTTGATTTTATATTTCAAATAATAGTTAGTATTTGAAAATATCATGAAAATTATTTAAAAATTATTTAAAATAAATAAATTAGTCAATAATTATTTGATTTTAGGTTTGATATCTTTAAATTAAAGTAATTATTCTATAATATTATTTGATTTTATATTTAGGGTAATTATTTGATTTTATGTTTGATATCTTTAAATTAAAGTAATTATTCTATAATATTATTTGATTTTATATTTAGGGTTTTTAAGAAATTTCATTTGATTTTTTTGGATAGTCTAATGTCATATTGATTTAATCAACCATTATTTTGGCACTTGAAACATAGTATTTGAACGTAATTAATTATTCTATAATTATTTGATTTTGTATTTGTTGTACAGCTTTCACTTATTTCTTTGCTTAGTCTACTGTAATATCGATTTAATCAACCATTATTTTGGCACTTGAAACATAGTATTTGCACTTAAGATTATAAGTAAGTCAATTATATATTTGAGAGTTAAGCTTAAAAGTTATTGATCTTAAATTTTTTAATTCTACTTATCATTTGAACACCAAACTAAACAAACTAAAACAATGAACACCAAATCAAATTAAAAATAGAGTAATTATATGCTTTTAATAAAATATACTATATTCATATCTACATGATAATAAAAAATATATTTTAAAATATTTTATATTAAAAAAAGAAAGTTGTCATTTTATTGAAAAAAGGAAAAGCAAGCTATTATCCTTTACTGAATAAGGAAGGAAGGAAAGGAAAGTTATTATCCTTTATTAAATAGGAAAGAGAAAATTGAATATATTAAATTTAATAAAGAAAAAATTAAATGTATTAAAGCATTTGATTGGAAACGATTGAAACTAAACTAAGAACCGTGCAAGCTAACTAGCTTTTAAGAACTCTTTAATAGATAAATTTATTTTCATTGCCTTTAAAATACAATATATCATTTCTTTAAATTATCAAAAACCTTGATAAATTCAAAACTAAGATACCCAGGTCTACATTATAGGGCAAACAAAACATATCCCCCGGACCTATTCTATTCTCACTAAGCTCATATGGTCTACTATAGTGTGTAGGTTTTGTGCACGTACTAAATTACTCGTACTAAAACATGGTCTACTACTACAGTGTGTAGGATTTGTGCACTTTTCATATTAACGGATTTGATGTATAAAAATTAATGAATTATATGGAAAATTAACTAATATACTTAACCAAAATTTAAACATATTTATCATTTTGAATATATACTATACTCAACCATAATTTATTATTTCGAACTCTATTTCATTCCAATTAAAGTCAAATATCAATGAAATAATACTTTTCACTTAATCTAGGTTGCATATTGAAACATATTGAAACATAATCTATTATTTGGAATTCTATTTCAATCAAATTAAACTCAAAATATTAATGAAGGAATAGCTCTCTGCATATTCAAACATAATCTATCATTAAGAATTTTATTTCAGTCTTATTAAACTCAGTAATAGCTCTCACTTAATCTAAGTTGTTTGGATTAAAATGCCAACTAGGACTGTCAAGGATATATGAATCTAAGTATTATTTTGCTGGCTCAACTTAATACATAATAATGAGGATGAGTACGGACACTTATGAATTGCACACTTGTTGAGCATCCACGAAAGAAGCTTTGGGAGTGTCACCATGTGGAAAGACATGCAAATAAAATACACTAATTACAATTGGGAGTGTCACCGGGTAAAAGGACATGCAAATAAAATACACTAATTACAAGTTCTGGGAGTGTCACCAGGTAGAAAGACATGCAAATAAAATACACTAATTACAAGTTTAATCGATATATTTGTGGATAGGTTTTAAAGTCAAGCAATTTGGGAATACTCGTATTTTGCAACTCGTTAGCACTCAATTTGGGAATACTTTTGCAACTCGTTAGCACACCCTTAGAGCTACACACTTGCATTGTATTAACAAACATTTATTTTATTATTGTCAAGCACTTATTTTAATATTGTCAAGCTGGATGAGAGTCTTTATTTTTCTTGGTATCATTCTCTATCATTTTCTAGAGATTTTAAAGAAGTTTTACCAACTAAACTTCGCTCGATAGGGAAGCCATGTCTTTAAGATCTGTAGCATCTTTCATGCAGGGTTTCACTATGAGTTGTTCCTCAAATGTTGCTTCAGAAAACTGAAGAGTGTTGATGGCACCTGTGGATGGGGCATCAAAATCTTGTAGAATGATGCAGTCACCTTCTGTAGGGAAAGAGACCAGGCCTACTTGTGGTCTATTGAGCTCAAAACTGATATGCAATGTACTTGAAGGCTAAGAGTCTGGTTGCCAAGCGATGGGTAGGAGAAGTGAAGAGGATGGTAATCTAGCTGTCGAGATAAAGGAGGATTGGCAATTGTTGTTGTTGTAGAGGAAGAGATAACATTGGATAGGGTCGGGGTCCTCACAAGGCAACTTTTTGGTGCGGAGAGAGGAATATGGGTTAAGATAGGAGAGAACCATAATCTTATAAAGGTTGGATGGACTGCAAGGAAAGTTGATAGGTAGTATTACGATTGTCGGGGTTCACATCATATAGAGAAAAACATTATGCAAATTATCAACATTGAATATCTTATGTATACATGTCCGTGGAATTTCCAGGCGGGTGTTCATTGCAGGCAGGTTACCAAGCCGTGCAACTTTGACCGTCAAGAATTATTGGAACACCACATTTAAAAAGAAAATATTAGAGAACTCCTAAGCGTTGGAGAACTCCTGTCAAGATGAAGAATATGAAACGACCCGCTACCATTGCTAAGAAAATTTAGAGCTCCCTCGATGTCGTTAGCACATATGGGTAAGTCACTCCAAGGCCCGTTCTCAAGCTAATTCTTTGGAATTTCATAGTATTCTACGAGAAAGAGTTGCAGAGAGTTGTAGAGTTTCTCTGCTTTCCCATCTTTGATGATCCTCTATAAAACTCACCATGCCTCGAGCTCCTAAGGCTACCTATGGAGATGACTCCTCCTGTTCCATACGTTCATTGATGATTTTTCCCGCTTCACCACCCACGAGCTTAGCTCTTCCACCCATAGCTAGTTGATTGGGGTCGGGTCTCATACATTGGTTTCATTCAAGGGATTATGATCAACGTCCAACCATAACAATAGCCTCTACGACTCTCCTTCAACAACCACAATAGCAGTCTATGTCGCTATCCTTTTCATTCTGGTTTGTAGTTGGATTCTTTCATGGAGATTTTTTCTCCATTGATAAAAATGGCTACCCTATCCTTATGTCTATTACAGGTTTGAAGGTAATGTCTACTACAGGTTTGGAGGTGGTTGTAGAAGCAATAGGTTTGGAGGTGGTTGCATAAGCACAGAAGCAACAAGACCTTGCAGGGACGGTGGTTTGGAGGTGGTTGCATAAGCACTAAAGCAACAAGACCTTGCAGGGACCGTGGGAAGATGGAGAACAAGAATGCCCCAAAAACCTTTTACCGAGGGGAAACAGAGCAGTCACATCGTGCTTCCCAACACCACGGTGGTGGAATGAAGTAGGAGAAGGCTCAGAAGAAGTGCTTGCATGGTTGGAAGGTGGCGACTTACATGGTTGGAAGGTGGTCAGTTACAAAGACAAAGACGATTTTGCACTGACACGTTATTGACACCTATCAACTCCTCTGTCAGTGATCAATATTATGAGTAATGAACATAAATGTTTTAAGTTTTTTTTTTCTTAATTTTACATTTAAAATTTATTTTTTTACCTCTCACAAATAGTAAAAAACATTTTATGCATACCAAGGATAATTAAATCCCATCATATATATAAACCAACGAAAAATTGTTTTTAACAAAAATACAAAATTCAAAAGTTTAATTTAATTATTTATATAAATAATATTAATGAAAAAATTTATTATAACTTTGGATATCTCATGGAAAAGTGGTGAATTAATCTCATGCTAATATAAAACGATGCAAAATGCACTATTTAATATAGCAAACCGCAACAAAAGGCATTAATGTACGATCAAAGCATGTTGACTGCTATGCGATTTCTATAGTCCTATGCTGAGGCAGGACTAATAATGGGTAGATTGGGTAAGATATGTTGATGAAAATAAATCAACGTCATATTCATATCTTGTAAAGTTATGTAAAGACATAATTCATATTCTATTTGCTTATTGAAATGTTTATGTAAAATAATCCATGCCACACCACAAAGCCACAAAGAGATTCATATCTTGTAAAGTTATGTAAAGACATAATTTCATATTCTATTTGCTTATTAAATGTTTATGTAAAATAATCCATGCCACACCACAAATCTACAAAGAGATGATAAAGTTGCTCAATGATATATGGTTTTACTGGTTCTTAAATCATTAGAGTGATTAAAATCAATTTGAAGACAAAAATATGTTAGGTGAGGTATGCGTTTACGAAGATTTCAAAGGAAATTTACTATAAAGTACAATTACAATTACAATTATAATTATTATATATATATATAAGTTTTTATATGGTAAACTTATTAGTCCCTTCCGTAGGCATAGAAGGACTATAGCGATCGATAAATCGTTGATCTAGTATTAGATTGTGCATTGACCAGAAATATTTCCATATTGTCTATTATTGGAATAAAGGAAGTGGAAACATCGATTTTAATATAATAAAAAGTATCATGTTTGTCAAGATCTGATTGAACAACGGATTGAAGGTCTTATTGCCGCCTTCGCTATTCCCAATGTTAAATATCTCGACATATCCAAAGTATTTGGTAGTATATGGTCTTTTTGAATCATATATTTTATTATGCATTGGTCGAAGGTGGAATAATGCTAGCATTAGTTCGAATGTTTCCCTTAGCATTTTCTGCTTGGTAGAAAACATTCTCTACCATATTACTATGTGCGATTTTTTTTTATTGTTGCATGCTTCGAGAGAACAGGCCTGCCACGCTGCATATTTTCTTAAATGCTTGCACAGGCCTACGCCCTTCGACGGTCCTGACAGTCTTAACTGTTCACCTAACAACTCTGGCAGTGTTAAATGATTATTGTACAGATGCGTTGCAATACAGTTTCGTTCACCGTTGGCATCACTGCTCGAGTGCTCGATCCTTGTTTGCTGGTTCGTTCAATGATTTTGGTTCCTGTTTGATTCAACTTTGCAAAGTTCAGGTCATGCACTTGCAGTTCGAGCTCTTCGTGGTTGTTCACTGGTTTTTTGTTCTTCAACTTTGCAAGCTGTTGGACTTGTTGTTGCGGTTTGCAGTTTTTGGGGCTGAGCTCTTGTCATCATTTGTTGACGGGTAAGTTTCCCTGTTGTTACTGTTTTTTCAATGGTGGGAGTATGTGCCTCCAAATTCTATTGCAGACCATCTTTGTCTGTGCTCTTAGTTTCTATTCCTGGAAACCATGCGTCTTGCAATGCAGAGGGCTTTACAAAAATTAGTTGGGAGCCATCAGAAGAAATTGTGTCTACCTGTTCTGTTTCTGCTGAGTAAAGTTATTGTTTTATTTATTTCTGTGTTTTCTTCTCATCTACAATGGGGACTGCGGTGGATTCAAGTTGAGAAGAGGGTTGAAAGATACATATGGGGATTGGTACCCTATTTTGATTTCCTTTTTTATTTTGCTACCTTTTATTTTTTTCCCCTGCTTTTCTCTATTTTCATAGAAACTGAAAGTATGTAGCAAACAACTTCAAAATGATAGTTGAAGAGATGAAAGAAGTAATAGATGTCGAGTTGTATGAAATAGATACATAGTCCATTATACATGACAACATTGACGTGGTTTTGCATAGAAATGAGCTTTTTGGATTGGATGCATTTTCGTATACTGTTGGGGATTGCCTTTTCAATACATTCTAGGTTCTATTGCATTTTGGCTATTCGTCGACCGAGTGCGCAATGGATTGATAGATTATTTCTTGACCTGTTTTAAAAATGGCGATGCTAAGGCTTTGCAGTCCTATGAATACAAACTGGAATTTGATTTTCTTCGGCAGTTGCATGGAATACATGATGTCAGTATGTATTTTTCAAAGATGCAGTTGTCTGCATCTCCAGTTCTACCTGCGCATGAGAGGGGACTTTGGGGAGATACATTTTGTATACGGTGGCTGTCTAACTCGCTGAATATATCAGTTGGCATTTGGTCATTGACAAGAAAAACAAGATATCTACTATTCAACAAAACTGCATATGCCAATCCATATTTCATCTTGTTCCATGATGCCAATGCCCTCAGTGGCCATTATGAACCACTGCTGTACAAGAAAATGTCCATATGCAATATAGAAGGTCCTCGTATCTACTTGTCCACTATTTGCAAAGACCTTCAATCGCAATGGAAACAGATTTTGCATGGCATAGATTGCCATGGTTTACAGCTGGCAACAAATGTTGTGTCTAGCTGTGGGGATAGTCTGTTCATTGCAATTTGTTGTTTGGTGGCAACGGGGTTCGATGTTCATTCACTGCAACTTTACACTGTACAGTCCTTTTGCAATGCAATTACATGCGGCAACCAATAGGCTTTTAGGTGCTTGCATCAACACCTTTGCCCATATCTCATAGAAAATATGCCGGCAGTTGGAAGTTGGTAGGAATACCTTGTGAACATGGCGCTTCCATATGAAAAAGGGAATATGGAGGGTTGCAGATTCTGTTTTCAATGGTTGTCTATGATATTCAGGGTGAATATCTAGGTGTGGTTTCCCTTGCCAGATGCCAGTGTCCATTCCTGGGTTATTGATTCAAATTACAATCAAACAAGTGACATCCTCTCGTTGAAAACAGATACAACACATATCCATTATGAACCTTTGCTTGCACATATCGGTAGTTCAGGGTTGATTGTCCATGCGGCCCAAACGACATCGAATTTGCATACGCGTAGAATGCTTTTTAGTGAAAATGAAACTCCTCCCGGTTGCGATATGGGAAGACAGGGCTTGAACAAAAAAAACATGTGTAATATTCATGATAGTTGTGATGAGGCCATAGACTGCTTAGACAAAAAATGTAGAGTAAGTTATCACAATTTGAAAAAAATTATTCATCAAATTCATCCGACTTCTGATAAGGTCATAGACACCTTGAACAAAAAACGTAAAGTAGTTTCTCAGAAGCCGGGTGAGAGTGAAATTCATCCCAGTTGCCACCATCTCATCCTGCCCTTGGGCAAGAAATGTAGAGTAAGTTAACACAAGTTGAAAAAGGTTACGCGCGAGAGAAAAAATACATTGCTACACTTCCTTTTAGAGAGAAACTCACATATCACAATGTAAAGAAATTTGTTTGTGTAGAACATAACATAAACAGGTGTGATCGCATATCCCATAATGGTGATGCAACTGTGGTAGTTCATGATCTACAAGCAACACCATGCAGTAGTAGCAATGAAAACCAGGAAACAATTTCTACCAATACTTCCCTGCGAAAGAAAAATGCAAGACAAAACTACACGAAACAAACGAAAGACACTCCTTCCATTGCATGTGAAATTTGTGAACAATTGAATTTTTCAAAAAATAGTAAGTCTTTCACGCCTGATTTGCAAGAAAAATACCTCCGCTTGATAGTGCACGATAAACCATTTTCCAGTGGGAAAGTTTATCTTCCATGCAAACGATCGCTTGAAAATGGAAAACTGCCGCAATTTGCAACCTCTGACCGAATAAGATGTAATACAACACTAGCAGATGTAAGTGCCCTTACGGAACTTAAGGAGAGACTTGTGTCTCTGCGAATTTCATTTGCTCAAATCAGACCTTGGGGCTATAAATGACCCCATATGGGCTTGACAGGATCTATTATTAATGTGCCTATTCAGCTAGATGTTGTGCAAAAAGCGTTACCACAATTCATTAACAATATAATTACAATCGCCGTGGCTCTGAAAAAACGCTTGCGATACAAAAATGCGTATCAGATAGGCAAAGTGCGTGTGCATGCTATTATGAAAGCATTAAAGGAATTATGTTCCAGGGCCTTGTACAAAGCATAGAACATTTGTATAATTTCTAACTGGAACAATGTTCCTGCAGAAGAACATGGCAACTGATGCAGGAGCATCTCTCCACATCAGCCAGCCAGCCAACCAGCCACGCCAGCGAATTCAAATCGCGCGTTGAAGGGAGGCGCAACCTCATTTGAAATTTGAATTGAATGTAATTAAATGCTTAGGCTGGTGAGCCATAGAAGCCGTGCCTTTGTGCAGGCATTAGGTAGATCGACCTTTAATGTGTGTAATGGCTGAGATCTAGATCCGATAGTGGACTAGACAACCCATTCAATGCAATTGAATAGAGTAGGTGGACCTGGAGGGAAGCGCTCGATGAGCCCCTCAGGTAAAAGAGATTTTCAGATCTCATTGTACTAGTTAGTTAAGATGAGAGAAGAGAAGAGCCAGAGAGAGCTTAGGAACACCTTGTAAATACAGCCATTTGCCAATTTAATAGAACAGAGCAGTTTTTCCTGCATGAATTCTGTGTTATATGGATGTCTGTGTGTGTTCTTTATGTATGCTGTAGATGTATGTTAGGAATTTGCAGGAGTGTGTTTGATTTCAGGGTGGAAGGTCTTTGAGGCTTCATACCAGGAGGGTGTGACAGAACGCTGCGGGTTCTGAGGACCGTGCACAGAGGATGCATTTCTGAACTCTGCAGAGTTAGACAAAGACGTGCTGCGGCACAGGAACTGGAGTCAACAACTTAGGAGGAAGACCTGAAGGTTGCTGAATACCTTGGAGGCAAGGCTGTGTGGGAGAAGACACAGTTGCAGACATAATCTCTTAGGAGTTCTGTAAGGCTCTGCCAAGTGGGCATTGAGCACAGGCACAAGGTGCAGTTGGAGGAACTCTGCTATGAGTTCAGAAGAGACAGAATCACTGAAGATTTTGAGAGCTCTGCCAGAAGGGCATTGAGCAAGTGCATAGGTGCACAGAGGAAACCAGAACTGATGACCATTCTGTGAGAGGACACTCTGCCGGGAGGGCATCGAGTCAGGGTGCAGGCAGGCACAGAGAGAAGAGAACTCTTTGAGTTCTTCTACTGGAGGAAGTATCCACTGAAGGATCTTCACTGGGTTGTTGAACACCCGGAAAGACTCAGCAAGAGGTTGCTTGAGCAGGAAGCCAGGAAGGCATTATATTCTCTGTCTGTAGGAGAAGGAAGAAGGACAGAGTCCCTTAATGGGTTTGAGTGTTCGAAGAAGCTCAGGATAGATAGCACCAACGCGTGTGTGAGGAGACTCTGCAAGGAGTGCAGAAGTTGAAGAATTCCTCCACGGATTCGAAGACAAAAGCTCAGGAGGAACAATGGTTTTATAAGCGCAGCGAAGCTCATAGTCGAGGAGTTTGCAGAGGAGAAAGGAAGAACAAAGGTTGAGGCCTTTGGGAGATAGAAATTCTTCCAAGTCTGGGAAGAAAGCGCAGAGGCTTAGGTGAGAGCACAACAGCCGTCAGATTGGCGGAGGAGAGAGATCTGGACTGTTGATTTCCACGTCCATAAGGAGATCAGGAGAAGCACACAGAAGAAATGATCTGAGCCATCAGATCTGGGGCAGAAATCCCGTCAGCCGTTAGATCGGGAGGAGATGATCAGAGTTTAGCCTCTGGAGTAGGCGCACAGAAGAAGTGATTTGAGCCGTCAGATCTAGGCAAAATACCCGACAGCCGTCAGATTGGACAGGAGTTGCACGAGTTGTAGCCCTCGGGATAACAGTCATCGGCAAATTAGGATTCTCGAGGACAAGGAAATCGAAACATTCCAAGTCTCAAAACCCCAGAAGGATCTGGACCGTCCGTCGGTGGAGACACGTGGCGGAGATCGAGCGATCGTCGGCATATTCGACATCGGAAAGTCAGAGTTCCTGAGGCCAAAAGAATTGGGACATCGAAAGTCTCGAAATCCCGGAGGAATCGAGATCGTCCATCTGGAAGGGACGCGGGGAGGAGATCAGCGTCATCGGGAAAGGTCCGATAAGGAAGCCGTCCATCGGAGTTTGGTTCATCGGGATATTGGGGATCCCGTAGACCAGTTGTTCGTGCACTTGGGAATCGCGAAACGCGAAACTATGATCAATGGAAGCTAGCTGTCAGTGCAGTGGAGAGTCGGGATTCGAGGAGTCGGGAATCCCGTAGGCGTATGCATTTTGGCATCGCAAACCCCGAAACCCCGACGAGGGGGAAGGTTGTGGTCACGGGGTGATGGTCACGTGGACCAGGGGATGAGCTAGGAGGGCTAGTTGAGGTTAAAGCGCGTCGGGAATTGGAGGATCGTGGATCCAGAGGACGTTGCATTTTGGCATCGAAAACTCTGAAACTCCGACAGAAGAAGATAAGGTTGCAGTCTTATAAGGGCTAGTCACATGGACTAGAGAGCCTAGCTAGGAGGGGCTAAGGCCGGACAAGGAGCTCATCAGTGATCGAGGAATGAAGAGTATAGTGACTCTCGGCAGCGGGCATACCGAAACCCTGAAGCCCGATAACAGTTTTCCTGTGGGGAAATTGTTCACGGCGAATGCAGGAGGCCATGCAGAGGAAAGAAGGCAGACCTGTGGGTCATATTTCATCAGGGATTCCATTGGGGGAATCTAAAGAGCCGCTTCGACTCAACAGAAATGGATTTTGATCGATCCTGAGAGCGGGAGGTGCGTGCAGAGATCCTGTGGGGTGTGCGTGTGCGACCTCACAATTCATCAGCAACTCTGCAGACACTCTTGAAAATCCTAGTGATTTTGATGCAAGTGATGAATCAGAGAATGAAACACTTGTTGAAACATTGGTGCATGGATTCACTGATTCACAGTGCATTCATGACTTGCAAGAAAAAATTGTCGAAATTGCACCTGCCGAGGGGCAGCGTCCACTTGGAATATTCAAGGACAAATTCGCTGAGGAAATGAACTTTCCAACACTCTTCTATGGAGATCCATGGGGCACTGATATTATAGAACGATTGAGTTATCATAAAATAGTCCAATGGGAGCTGATACATTCAAGTGGTTACTTCTCCTGTCACATAACAAATTTGTTTTTCAAAACAATGCGCATAATAATAGAGCAAGTTCCATCCTGCATGTGGGTCCGAATAAGAAAATGCCAGTTACAAGGAAGAAAGTTGTTCGCCAAGGATGTGAAGTACAAAGTAAACCTAGAAAAAATTATGAAATCTGATATTGGATACATAGATTTCAAAAACATCCGCCCTCTCCTGACTATTTGCAACAAAACAATATTTTTTTTTTTTTGCAATGATCCGACAATTGGGCCCGCCAACATTTTTCGTCACATTTACAAGTGAAGAGCATTGTTGGGATCCATTGGTGGCTGCCGTATCTGACCTGCATAGGAACATGAAACGTAAAAAAGAAACCGATACACTGGAAAATAATGACATTGACTACCTCATAAGAAAAGACCCAGTGACATGTACTCACTACTATAGACATAGAATAAATGCTTTGAGACAATTGTTATGCCATGATGAAATGTTTTTCGGAAAAATATCAGACTACTTTTTTGTGACTGAATTCCTAAATAGGGGAAATGAACATGACTACACACTGTTGTGGATAGAGGGTGCACTGGTCTATGGAGCTGATAACAATTCAGACACTGAACAATTTGTGGATAAATACATAACATGCAACACAGATCATTTGGATCCAGAACTTGCGAAAGTCCATAGACATTACCATACAAGAAGTTGTAGAAAACGAAAAAACTCGCATTGCAGATACAAATTTCCCGTGCCGCCAATGAGAGATACAAGAATCATAGAGCCAGTTAGTTTAGAGGACAGTGTTGTTGTTGAGAAATCTAAATCCTTGTTCGCATTTCTAGAACAAGGAGGATTTGACGAAATGATGAGCTTTGATGCCTTCTTGACACAGGTAAATCTATCAAAAGATGAGTACATCCAAGCCATACAATGTACACTTAGGCAACCAACACTTTTCCTTAAATGAAAACTCTCCCATATTTGGAACAACAGTTTCTCCAAGGACATGCCAGTTATGTGGAAAGCAAATACATATGCGCAGTACGTGCTTACTGCATATGCTGCAACGT
Source organism: Picea glauca (assembly GCA_000966675.3). Classification (NCBI taxonomy): domain Eukaryota; kingdom Viridiplantae; phylum Streptophyta; class Pinopsida; order Pinales; family Pinaceae; genus Picea; species Picea glauca. The sequence goes on along the minus strand of JZKD02S1679849.1, from coordinate 761,683 downwards.
CGTACTATACCTCATATATGATGAAGATTGACAAATCTATGACAAGTGCATCTAGAAGAATATGCAAATAACATGAAAGAAGTCACATTGATGCCATACAAATGATACACACACTTGGGAATACGTTGCTTAATCTTCAACAAATGTTTGCTCAACAAGCAGTTCACATTGCACTTTCCTTGCCCCTCACTTGTATTTCAAGAAAATGTGTCTTCATAAACACATCTCCACTTGAAAAATGCACATTTGTGCTTAAACCACCGTTTTTGTTGCAACAAGAGCCTGACAATTCAGAGGACGTCGTATGTCGCTCTATTATTGATTATTACATCCAACGTCCATCTTCTATTAGGCATATTTTCTTAGCAGAATTCGTATCACATTACAAAAAAAGTGGTGCACCCATATCAAAAATAAAAATACCCTATGTCATACGGTTTGTCAAATACAATAAACATTGTGACTATGAAAACTATTGTAGAGAAAAACTATTGGCGTACGCTCCATTCGATGAAAATGAAGAGACATTAATACATAACTTTTCTACATGGGAGGCTGTGTATGTTGCGTCTGAGACTATAGTGCACATCAATGAAGCTAGATTTACCTATAATGTTAATCCAACATGGGGTGATCTAGAAGTTGCAATTAATGAACTAGAAAACCTTGGCGATCATGATGACACATTCAGAAACCCAAAAACAACCAGAACTCCTTCGGAGTCCTATGACTTACAAGGGGATTTGCCTCGTCCTCCAACGGCTGGAAGTGAAAAACGTATCAATCTTGGTTTTCAAGTTACAAAACATCCTTTCCTAATTGAAAATAATGAATACCACAGAATAAGACGTCTGTTGAATCGTGAACAACAAACAATTGTAAAGGACATTGCTCTTAAAAAACACTTGAACATGAACAATCTTGTGCACGTGTTCCTTACAGGCAAAGCAAGAACAAGAAAGACATTCATAGAGAAAGCATTATTCCAAATGCTTATACAAATCTATGATTCAAACAATTCCTCTGATCCTATGAAACCAAAGGGCCTAATATTTGCATACACAAGAAAAGCTGCATACAATGTTGGTGGAACAACAATGCACTCTGCATTTTTAATGCCTTTTAACAAGTCACAATTTCTTCTACTTAGCAAGGAAATGTTGGATACATTGTCTAAGATTTATGAGGAACTCCAACTTGTCTTTATAGATGAAGCATATTTGATTGGGAGTCGGTTCTTGTATTCCAATGACAACCGACTAAGAAGCATAAAACATGTGCAGACAAAATACTTTGGAAACATTGACATGATATTCTGTGGGGATCTTTACCAGCAACCCATACAAGATTCTTTGATATTTAAACAACCTACCGTTAACATGGAAACAATCACCCATGAATTCTGGAGAGACAATATTAAATTCTTTGAGTTGCATACTACAATGCGCCAAATAGATGAAACATTCATTGCAATTCTGAATAGAATGCACACAAACAACCAAACACATGATGACTTGACCTATATCAATTTGAGGTGCTTATGGTCTGCACCAACAGACCCAACGTTCCCTTACCTGTTCTACAAAAATAAGGATGTTGCAAAACATAACAACCACATGCTGTTGCTCATTCCTGGCGATGATATCATCATCAATTCCATTGAACTAGAAGAAGACAACCATGGAAATGTGCCACGTCATGAAAATTCAGTCACTTTACCTTTGCAGCTTGTCCTCAAATTAGAAATGTTGGTTGAAATATATGCCTGCAACTATGATTCACAGGATGGCTTGGTGAATGGTGCAGATGGAATACTGAAAGGCTATACCAAGACAAAACAAGTGGATGTCCTTTGGATTAAGTTCCATGAACTGCATATAGGCAAGCGATAAGCAAGAAAGTTGTCTTATCTATATAATTCAAACACTAGAAGCGATTGGACACCTATTTTGTGAATATCGAAGCCAATATCAATATCAGAAAAGATAGGTCGACTAAAGATTCAAAAACAGTTTTCGATTAAACTTGCATGTGCACGTACAGTCCACAGATCACAAGGACTAACACTTGATAATGTTGCATTTCAGCTTGCATTCAGATACATGGAATTGTATACACAACACTATCCCGTGTCAGAAGCATAGACTCCTTGTATTTACTAAGTCCTCTCACAAAAGATAACTTCAAAGTGAAACAAAAAGTTGATATTGAAATGGAACGACCGAGGACCACCGCAAAATGGCAACTGCATTATGATTACCAATCCATACAAACAAATTCATCTGTATCAATTCTCTCGCTTAACACATGCAACTTAAATGCACACATGGATGATATACTGAATGACTATGATATAATGCAATCCGATATTCTGTGCTTGCAAGAAACACACATGGCATTATGCATGCAGAACAAATAATTCCCAAATCACAATTGCATATCAAGTTACATTACACATGGGGTAATGATATTGGTGAAAAAACATGTACTGATTTTGGACCAGATACATATCGAAGAAAATAATGTTGAACTAGTGCTTGCAATTTTTTTTTCCCATGGAACAAAAGTTGCAATACTGAATCTGTATGCTGCTCCCCATGCAACATTCTCCAACATAGTGCATGTTATTTCCAATGCATTGGCCCATTTCTATATGAACGGACCCATTGTACTTGTAGGAGACTTCAATATTGATATGCTACAAAACACTGACAAAACAAAAGAATTGGAAAACTACATCTGCAATAACAACCTCCGCTTTCTTTTGAACAACACAAGCCATCTGCAAAACACACTTATTGACCATGTCTAGTCCAATGTGCCTATTTCTCAATACAGTATGTTTGTCTTAGACACATATTGGTCCGATCATGAAACAATTGGTATTGCACTTGAATTATGACATATACATCAAACTTATTGAAAACTCATATTTCTATGTTTCAAAGCATATCTGTATCCCTGATTTCTACACACATCTTTCTGGTGAG
>JZKD02S1679849.1:724728-737889 GCA_000966675.3 Picea glauca | reverse complement strand
AGAGAACCAACATTTTCTTGGCTTGAACTAAAGAAAATACTGACATCGAAGATGCAGCTCCACCCAAAGTCACCACCCACGAGTGCCTGCGTCCACCTGTGTATAAGTTGAACTCGCACCAACTACTAGATTGCCTTCTTAAATCCTAAACCACCTCACGTCCAAATACTCCATGCCAATACCATAGATTCAAGGGTAAATCCTTCACAACAAAGGTTTCGTCACAATAAAGGTTTCCCATTACCAACAAAATCCCACATATCAATGTGGTTTCACACATGCGGTATTGAATACTCTCATAATGCTCTATATGACCCATATATGCGAATGACAGAAACCACTAGTCGTCTGTCCCTTGATGTGTCCATCTATGAAGTTGCATTGATAGTTAATTAAATCGATGCTTGGTATGGGGGTATAGCCGCACACCCCATTTTTTATGAACGAACCCGGGCTTAGGGAGGAGGCCACCTCAACCCAATGATCAAACTTTCCATTAAGTTCTCTTTTGATATGAAAGAAGGATATGTGATAAAAAATTGAGAGTGAGTTTTTAATATTTGAGATTAGTTTTCTCAAGGAATTGCCCATTAGCATTGATTGATCAATCATGGATTTAATGATTAGCATCGAATCCCTGAGAAAAATTAATGTTTTAAGACCCTCTTCCTTTGCGACACACAAACCTTTCCACAATGAGTAGGCCTCAACAACATTGTTGGAAACATTCCCAAGCCCTTATGCGTAATAAACAATTATGTTTCCTATGGGATAGTGTAGACTCCCCCTACACCTGCTACCCCTTGGAAATATCATATTTATTAAGGCACTTATATGTTATTATTTTTTTTATATATGAAATTTTGTAATTTGATATATTATATCTACAAATTATAAAACAAAAATCCTTTCTCATTGGATATTGAAATTGGAAGATTTTTTTAAGAACCTTGGCATTCAAAAAATTAAATTAAATTATTATTTTTATAAATAAATATATATAAACAAGGAGGATGGGGGACATGGTTTTGTCCACGAATACTAGGTTTTCTGTAGAAACCCTATCCCCAAAGGAAGATAATGATGTCCAACTATTGAACTACATCAAAGATACCATGGAGGAATTAAACATTTTTGTGTTTGAAAGGAGTGGTTAATTTGAGTAATATCCCCCAACCCATCTGAGGGACATTACAGTGCAAAATACTCATAAAAACATAATTTCTGCTAACAAAATCAATTCATTTACAATTAACTAATTTCCTGTAGCTTTCAGCTACAAATTAAAACATATTTAGCTAGTGTCTACAACCATAGAATAGAAGCATATACAACATGATAATAATCAACATGAAATGCATATAAAAAACTCATTACAACATCATATAAATCATTCTCATTTACACAGAGTTCATGCACAACAATAACACATGTAAATAACTCAACAACAAGATAAAACACTTATCTTTAAACAAGATTTGTGCAACCAGCTACTTGGGACAGATGTTCCACCCAACCATAGATTGTCTGTTCCAAATCTCAACAGCGAGTCACTGCCAAGCTGAGGCTAGTAATCCACAAAAGAGGGCGTTCTCTCACTATCCATTCACAACTTATAAAACTCACAACCCATATCTTCCTACAACTATCTTGATTTCCCACTAGCTCTCTTCCTCTTGACCTGCCCAACCCAAGGAATGTACCTCTTCATTGATATCAGTCCCTCAAGCGTCCCATTTGTTTATCAGGGTCTCTCTGACACAAGGTAACCATGAATCTCTGAGCTGGGAACTCAAGGGAACCTACTACTAGGAAAACTACTAGAAAACCAACAACAAACACTTGCTGTTATAGTGGAACTCGCCCAGGAGTCCAATCTTCAGGATTGACAACCCGACTCTTCAGTTTCTAGCTCCAAATACTCTCCAAATATGCTCCATCTTGCTCTAGAATTCACCGTCCATGGCTTCACCAGCTCCAAGCTCTTTTTCTTTCTCTCTACTTGCTCCTCATGCACAAAAAATTCAATGTGTAAAACTGTTGTTCCCAAACCATACAAATTTCCTCTCTTTGGCTTGAGTTTCTTAACTCACACTCTTCCCCAAGATGATTGTACTCAACCCCCATGTGTCCAATAAGTTTTGGATGTGAGCACTCACACCCACCCTCTTACATGTATTCAATGATTGGCTTTGGGAAAACTCAACCATAAATTGGAAGGTTCATATACAATAGAAAATTTAGGAAAATGGGTTGAATTAATATACACGGGTAATCCCCCCTTGGACTCCCTCTTGGCCATAGACACTCCCCACTCTTATGTATCAATTCATCCCCCATCTCTTGTACATTTCCCCTTAACAGTTGCCATCATATTTTATTAATAAAACATAGAAATACATTTCGCATATACATTGCTTTTGCCGTAGCCACACATTATATCTACATAAGCATTAATTAAACTGATGATTATAGTGGGGATGTTACATTCCCCCTCCCATACAATTGTGCACCATCCTCGATGCGCTCTATGCCGATATAGATATATGCAAGTTTACATCACAATACTTAGAAATAAAAATTCTGCAATTTAACAACTCCAACCATAATATCCTGTTCCTATCAACTCGACCCAAGGGATGCACCATTCATTTATCAGGGATAACCCAAGGGATGTACCATCCTTTTATTAGGGATAAACCAAGGGATCTACCCCCCTTTTATCAGGGATAAACCAAGGGAATGAGCCATTATTTTATCAAGGTCCCCAATACAGTTGGCTAGGACTCTGAGATGTGGTTCCAAAGCTCTAACTGCTCAAAATGGAGTCTTGCTTTCTGTCTACTTCAAAATTCTAAAAAAAATGATGGTACTCTGCTCGCATGTTTTCTTTATGCTCCCATGTAGCATCTTCAGGATTGTAGTAGGTCCATTGAACCTTTACCAGCCCTATGGACTTGTTCCTAAGCACTTTGACTTTTCGTTCCAGGATGCGTACTAGTTCCACTCAGAAATCCCCTCCGTGCTCCACCTGGATCACATTCCAATCAATTATGTGGTTAGGGTAAGACCAATATTTCTTTAATAATGATACATGAAATACATTATGCATTCTCACGGATGTAGGCAATGCTAGCATGTATGCAACTAGCCCTATCTTTTCTAATATTTCAAAAGGCCCACAATATCTTGCTGCCATCTTCGGGAAATTTCCTAAGCTTATCAAACTTCTCTTTGCCTTTACTTTTAAGAACACACGTTCTCCCACTTTAAAATCTCTGAAAACTCTGTTCTTGTCTACATAACTTTTCTTCCTATCCTGGGCAACCTTTAAATTCTGCTTTATTTTTGTTATCTACTCTTCCATTTCTTTTAACAATTCTGGCCCAACAACTTCTGTATCTGATGGATTATCCCAACTCACTGGAGTGTTACACTTTCCACCATACAATTCTTCAAATAGACTTATTTTCAATGATGCATGATACCCATTGTTGTAGGAAAATTCAACTAAATGAATATAATCTCCAGACTTTGATGGATGATCCATCACATATATTCTAAGCATGTCCTCAATTATCTTGTTCATCCTTTTTGTTTTCCCATTTGACTTTGGATGATATGTTGTACTAATATTTAAATTTGTTCCAAATCCCTTGAACAAACTTTTCCAAAAATTCAAAGTAAACTTTGGATCTCTATCTGAAACTATTTCCTTAGGAACTCCATGTAGCCTAGAAACTTCTTTCATATATGTTTCTGCAATATTTGATGCCTTGTGTGTAGTCTTTACTGTAATAAAATGTGCTACCTTATTCAATTTATCCACCACCACCATGATGGAATCATGCTGCTTCACTGTTTTGGGCAACTTAATAATAAAATCAATCGTGACAACTTCCCACTTCCATTCTAGGATGGGCAATGGCTGTAGCAAACTTGCTGGATGCCTATGTTATGTCTTCACCTTTTCACATTCTAGACATCTGACTATGTAATTAGCCACTTCCTTTTTCATTCTCGGCCAAAAGTATTGGCTTCTTACTACTGTAATTGTTTTATGATATCCTGGGTGCCCGACATATGACACATTATGCATTTCCTTCAAAACTGCATTTTTCAGCTCACTGGAATTTGACACATATACTTTTTCTTTGTACATGAGAATTCCATCTTCTTTTAACTCATAAGAATTAAAATTTTGTTTAAAATTACCTTGCTGTAATACCTCTTTTACTTTTAGATAACGCTTATCTGAATTTTCTGCTGCAATAATTTGATCTTTTAGATCAGTCTTGTACATGCTAATGGATGCAATATGCACTTCATGAGATATCCCACTGAGTGCATCAACCACTTGATTTTTTTTCCCCCTTTATGTGCTTAATTTCAAAGTCATATTCACTCATAAATTCCAACCATCTATTTTTTCTGGCATTTAGTGTTGTCTATCCAAACAAATGTTTCAGACCACAATGATCCATCCTTAGCTTGAAGTTCTTCCCCATAAGGTAATGCCTCCACATTTTCAATGCATCTACAATTGCTGCTAACTCTAGATCATGGGTGGCATAATTTTTTTCATTCTCTTTTAATTTTCTAGACCCATAGAATACCACATGATCCTTTTGACTGAGAACTCCACCGAGCCCTTCCTTGCATGCATCGGTGCACAAAAAAAAACCTTCATCTGGATTTGCAATCTTCAAGATTGGTGCACTTGTCAATATTTCCTTCAACCATTGAAAACTCTCTTCACACTTGGATTTCCATTCAAACTTCACTCCTTTCTTTTGCAAAGAAGTGGTTGGACTTGCAATCTTTGAGAATCCTTTTATGAATCTTTGGTAATAACCGAAAAGACCCATGAATAATTTGACCTTTGTCACATTATTTGGCATTGAATATCCTCTAATGGCCTCTATCTTCTCAGGATCCACTACTATCCCATCTATTGAAAATATATGCCCCAAGTACTAAATCTTCTTTTGATAAAAGCTGCACTTACTTAGCTTAGCATACAATTTGTGCTCTCTTAGAAATTGCAACACCATTCTTAAATGCTTCTCATGTTACTCTTATGACTTAGAGTAGATGAGTATATCATCTAGGAACACAATTAAAAACTTGTCCAGGTACTCCCTGAACACTCCATTAATCAAACACATAAAAAATGTTGGGGAATTTGATAGTCCAAATGGCACTACCGTGAATTCATAATGCCCATATCTTGTCCTAAATGTGGTCTTTCTGATGTATTCTTCCTTTATCCTTACTTGATGACAACCTGATCTCAAGTCAATCTTCGAAAAAATTCTTGCACCTTTCAGTTGATCAAGCAAATAATCAATTCTTGGTAAAGGATATTTTTCTTTATGGTGACCTTATTCAACTGCTTAAAATCAATACATAGCCTTAAGGTTCCATCTTTCTTCTTTACAAATAGCACTTCATCTCCCCAAGGTGACACACTTGGGTGTATATACCCCTTCTTTAGCAATTCTTCAATCAACATCTGCAACTCTTTCAATTCTGGCGTACCCATTCTGTATGGTGTCTTGGACACTAGGGAAACTCCTGGAACCAAATCAATAGAGAAATCAATGTCTCTCTTTGATGGAAATCCCGAGATTTGTCTAAAAAAATATTCAAAATCCCTCAATACCGGATGGTATTCAATGTTTTCCACTTTATCTTTGGTTGACTCTTCCACATGGGCTGCAAAAATATGACATCCCTTCCTGAAAATCTTCTTCAACTACATAGATGAAATATCTCTAACAACTACAACTCTTGGAATGCCTTGAACCTTGCCTTGATGCCCTTCTTCATCAAGACATGTGATTGTATTGTTGTAACAATCTAGGACAACATGATGTTTTTCCAACCAATCCATGCCAATTAGACAATCCTATCAACCCAATGGTATGATGTTTACATCTACCTTTGTGTTGAGTCCATTCATGTCTATTAGAAAATATTTAACCAACTCATTGATTTTCCTCTTAACTCCCGTGGCTAATTGAACTAACCAAGATTTCTTATGTTTACTTCTTTGAAAGTGAGATATTTCAACAATGTTATCATTTATGTAACTATGGCTAGCTCCGGAATCAATCAAAATTGATATGGACTAGTTACCAATATTACCTTCCACTTCAATCATGGGAGATTGATACTCTACTTTCCGATTGTCCAAGGATGCATAAATCATTGGCATGATTCCTCCCATGTCTTCCATTATTTCAGTCTCCTGAATGTTGTGGAAAATCCTCATTCTTTCTCCTTTATGAGGGAAATCCCTATATAAATGATTTCCATCACATCCCCAACATTGTACCGACTGTTTCCTTGGCCTTTTCCCAAATGAATCTGCATTCTTGTGTTCATTTTGGACTGATTGACCTTACTGAATTGCTTGGGAATTATTTAAAAAAAAGGGTGGCTTAAAACCTTTCTGCCTTTGATCATTTTTCCCTTTCATATTGTCATTCCAAGCCTTTTGGAACATTGGCCTTCCTTTGCTTTGCTAATAAAGATTCCTTTCCCTCCTTATGGTCTCCTCCAAAGTATTGGGGTTATCATATTGAATATTGTCACTATAGAAGGATGGTAACCCACTTAAAAACCTTTGGATTTTTACCTTCTCATCCTTGATGAAGTCAACATACTTCAACAATTCAAAGAACCACTTCTCATATTCCTCCATTTTCATGGTTCCCAACTTGTGTTCAAAGAAATCTTTCATATTTATTTCATAATAATGCTCAGACAAATATTTCTCTTGGAAATATCCTTTGAACTGCCTCCACAAGATCCTCTTCTCATCAAGGTTCTTGGTTTTCTTAAGTTGATCCCACCACATGGATGCCTTTCCTTGCAAATGGTATGTGGAAATTATAGCTTTTACCCGAGAGGGGTAATCATGCGGTTGTAAATGTTTCTTCATTTCCAATAGCCAAGCCTCTGCCTCTTCTCCTTTCCTTTGCTCACCATTGAAAGTAGGTGGCTTGATATTCCTAAGTTCACCTTGCAAGATGTCTACTTCAGGCCTTCTCCTTTGCCTCCGAACAAGAGACACACTTGGGATGCTCCCCATCCATAAACTTGCATGAGTTCTTCTAGTGGATTTCCTTGGAGAATGTTGCATTTGTTCATGCTTCTTCACTGCCTATAATTTCCATGATCATCCCTTTTGCTATGGGATCTTGATACTAACACTTTTCTAGCACTAACTCATTGCTTGGTTCTAGAGTCTTTGTTGACATGCTTGTGCAACATGTTTAATATTTGAAGTATTTTTTCATGAGCCTTCATAATCCTTTCATTATCATCTCTATAGCTCTGCACTTCTCTATGCAGGCTTCTCATGGTGACCGGCTCCTGCCTATCCCTTCTTCCATTTGAATCTGTCTCAACATTCCCCATGAAGACATGCATACCTCTAACCTCTTCCTCATGGCTGTAATACCTTTGAGCATATTCCATAACTCCAGTTCTCATATAATAACCAAAGTTTCCTTCTTGTATTGATAATTTTGCAAGAAATGTGCATGTAATAATCACTGTTAGACATGCATATCATAAAACATTTCATCATATAGAATACAAGTTATTTCTTCATCAATTTTTAGAGTACATAATGAACCAAATCAAAATTCTGATTCCTTATATGCATTCATCTCTAAACTAACATTCCAACATATGTGCTCATGCCTCAATATGAGTTATGAGAGAAAATTTACATGCTGCCAATTCCACTCTTTTATTGCTACATAAATCTATTTATTAATTTATGATAATTTTCATTGCCCAATTTAAAATTCTGGGTGTATATGTATCTTCTACTCCTCAATACCTTTCCAACGACTATTCGTTTTCTCAAATCCGAGCTCCGAGCCAAACTTTATGGTTTAGAAAAGTTTAGCTTGTTTTCCCAAATTACCCTTGTATCCTACAAGTGTCTTATTTCCTCCCCAACACATTTTTAGGTACCCATAACTCAAGTATGACTCCACCTATGGATTCTATGGGTCATAATATTTCCATTGACTACTTATGTGCCCCAAACAAACTTCTGAGCATGGAGTTATTCCCTCTGGAAGTAACTTTGGTGCCAAAATTTTACCCTCACTATTTTGGTTGTAACTTTCTCATACGAGATATGTTTTGCAAACCATTTAGCTCATTGGATAATTCTCTCCCAGTTATTTTATTTGAGTTGCAGAGATAGACTGTACCTTGGTACACTTCATTCCAATGGGTTTTGATTGGCTAAAAATGTCGTTTAGGGCCTAAAAAATGCCCTACAAGTTAATGACCTTCAAAAACCACAAAAAATCTCATAAAACTAACTGTTTACCCCTGTAACAACCCTTTAAATATCAACTGTTTATCTTGAATAAAGAGAAACAACAACCATTGATATGACTCTATCAACCGTCAGTGATAGATACTTTCCTTTCGATGCACGCAACTCGTTCCCTAATCTGTTGACGCGACCATTGACCGTTGGCCCAACTCCCCATCAACTAATTTTCACACAACTCCAAAACAACCGATTTGACCATCGACGATATTTTATGGTGAATGTAACTCCTCACTGGATATGTCTATTCCCAACCATCAACCCATCGATGATTGACGATCTTCGATGACTGTCAAATACACCTTCCCAAATCGACCGACCTAACCATCGACCATCAACCACTTCTAGGATGACATGGAAACTGTTGACATGGAATGACACGTGAATGATGACATGACATGACACATCATCCTTATATGTCAACTTGGGTGACGTGGAATGACACGTGAATATTGACATCATCATCCTCTTCCCTTGATCGTCCATCGACCGATTCTATTGAACGACCCGAACACTTTGCTGAATCGACCAATGCCCAACCATCAATGCATCAGTCATCGACAACTTCTCTTACTTGATTTAAAACACTTCGCCGAATCGGCCCACGCCTGACCACCGACGATTTCCATTGTAAATTGAAAACACTTCAGTGGATTCGACCAACTCCTGACCGTCAACCATCGACGGCCAGAGATGTATTATGGCTGAACCAAACGCTTTGCCCAACTCGCTGATTCAACCATCGACCATTGACGAACTCTGCTGGCGAGATTCATTACTTAGAAAAAATTTCGACCAAAAATGCGATTGACCTAGACAACTGATCTACCACTCGAAAATGATCGTGGCTGTTGATCGTATCAAATTCACTCAAATTTTTCGATGCCCATCCATTGACCATTGACCATCGACGTTTTATTTTGGTGAATTTCCAACACTTCGTCAAACTCGCAGATCTAACCATCGGTCATCAACGGATTCTATTTTCGAGCCTCACACTTAGAAAATTTTGACAAAACCTTAGGTGAATCTGGGCCATCGATCCCATCCATTTCACAACCTCCGAAATGAATCTTGGGCATTGATTTACCCAACCTTTCAAATGAGCAAAATCATATGAGTTTTTAAATTTATCAAGGTGAATCTCGACCGTTGATCTTGAGATCAAATGAGATCTCAACCGTCGATTCACCAAACTACCTGTAACTCTACATGCAACCATTAAAACTTGAATTTCAACCATTCTAGGTCGAATTTCAATCTGCAAATTTATAACTTGGATCCATGGAACCTATTAAACAATCCAGAGTCGTTTAAACCCGGATTTCATTCACGAAATTGGGGATTTCTCTCTGTTCTTCTTCGTTTTTCCCAAATATGTCACAAACAAAATATGAAACAATGAATTTCACCAATTCGCTCTTGTTCGAGTCCATCCAATCCCGGTGTTTGAACCAGATGCTCTGATACCATAATGTAACATCCCCTAGCCTATTCGAGGGACATTACGGTGCAAAATACTCATAAAAATGAAGTTAATGCTAACAAAATTAATTCATTTATAGTTAAGTAATTTCTTGTAGCTTTCAACTATGAATTAAAATAAATTTAGCTATTGTCTACAACCGTAGAATATAAGCATCTACAACATGCTAATAATCAACATGAAATGCAGATAAAAAAATCATTACAACATCATATAAATTATTCTCATTTACACAAAGTTAATGCTAAACAATAACACATGTAAATAACTCAACAACAAGATAAAACACTTATCTTTAAACAAGAGTTGTGCAACCAACTTCTTGGGATGGATGTTCCACCCAATCATAGACTGACTATTCCAAATCTCAACAACCAGTCTTCCCCGAGATTGGGCTAGTATTCCACAAAAGAGAGGGGTCTCTCACTATCCACTCACAACTCATAAAACTCACAACCCAATGATATCTTCCTACAACTATCCTGATTTTTCACTAGATCTCTTCCTCTTGACCTACCCAACCCAAGGAATGTACCCCTTCACTGATCTCAGTCCCTCAGGCGTCCCATTCATTTATCAAGGTCTCTCTAGCATCATGTAACCAAGAATCTCTCAGCCGAGAACTCAAGGGAACATGATGCTAGGAAAACTACCGACAAACCAACAATAAACACTTGTTGTTACAATGAAACTTGCCTAGGAGTTCACTCTTCATGCCTGAAAACCCGACTCTTTAGTTTCCATCTCCAAATACACTCTAAATATGCTCTAGATTTCTCTAGAATTTTCCCTCCATGGCTTCACCATCTCCAAGCTCTATTTCTTTCTCTCTACTTTATCCTCATGCACAAAAAACTCAATGTGTAAAATTATTGTTCGCAACCCATACAAATTTCCTTTCTTTGGCTTGCCTTTCTTGACTCACACTCTTCCCCAAGCTGATTTTACTCAACCCTCATGTGCCCAATAACTTTGGGATGTGACCACTCACACCCACCCTCTTACATGTATTCAATGATTGGCTTTGGGAACACTCAACCACAAATTGGAAGGTTCATATACAATAACAAATTTAGGAAAATGGGTTGAATTAATATACATGGGTAATTTTCCCTTGGACCCCTCTTGGACATTATCCCAAACACTCCCCTCTCTTGTGGGTTAATTCAACCCCCATATCTTGTCCATGTCCCCTTAGTAGCTGACATCACATTTTATTAATAAAACATGGAAATACATTTTGCATATACATCGCTTTGGCCGTAGCCACACATTATATCTACATAAACATTGATTAAACTGAGGATTATCCTGGGGATGTTACAATTTTAAAGTGTTTCTATCGTAGACTCTAGGCTCATTCACCTGGAGTTCTTGGTATCTAACACTTTGGCCCATGAAACTTTAGGTTTGAGCATTTGGTGGGATCCTTTGATGGTATGAATCCGTAGTCTGCCATACTAAATTCCCTTGGCATGATGATATTGGATAATGTCCCATCAATGGAGTATGTGGTAGATATTGGATTAGGTTCATCTGTAGTTATCAAAGCTTATCTACCCCTCACAAATGAGGATCCAACTTATGTCACTTCCTTGAGCTCAACTCTAGTCTTACCACACAAGAATTCGTCGGTTTCCATCACATTCAATGAAGTTCAGGGTGGGGAAGGCTAGACTCCTTTCAATGCATATTCAATCGATTCACATGGGATACCTGTTCCTACTACCTCCTTGATATTGGAAAACAATCCCACCACAAACTATCTTCCAAAATACCAAAGACCCCAGTCTCATTACATTTTTGAGAGCTGAGACTTGGTTATTCCCTTTGGCCTCATCTGGATTCACTGAACCATGGTTTGTTGGATAGGATATCAACCTATCAAGCTTGGTATGAGGTTCCCCTCATGGCCCTGAGAAGGATCTTAACTTGCAAAAGAAGAAATGTAACCCTAATATTATTAGGAAGAAGAGGTTGCTTGTTAGGATGGTTGTTGGGGATGATATCAAGGTGGAGCACATTCTAGAGATTCTTGGGAAGACACTGGTTGGGAGGTTTTTTGGGAGGAGGATATCTTTGTAGGATATAAACAATTGGCTTCAACAATACTTGAAGCCCATTATTAGACACATGGAAACCTTCAACTTTCTTAATAAGGGTTGGCTCAACTTTTCATTTAGATCCCCTAGTGATGCAGAGGCCATACTAGGAGGTGTTTGGTTATGGGGGTTGACATACCTATCAGTCAAACCATGGAATCCTTTGTTTTATTCCAGGATGGAGAAGACCACTAGTGCCCCATTTTGGGTTAAAGTCCCTGGATTTCCCATCGAGTTTTGGGCAGACGATTTCCTCTTGGAACTACAAAATTGGTTGGGGAAAACAATTCCCGTTGATGACTCTTTGAATACCAATCCTAATCATACAATGGCTCACATTCTTATGGATTTAGACACCTAATACATATTGCTTGATTCCGTAGAAGTGATATCTGGTGGCGAAGTCCACTTACAAGTAATCGACTATCAAAATATATTTTTTTGGTGCACAAGGTGTCATGAGCAGGACCATGTTATTAGAGATTGTAACAAACCATTTACAAATAAATTTTGGAGGAGAAAAGATACTCCTATTACACAAAATAATATGGAAGGATAAATATTTGGTAATCAAGATACTGATGGTATTGGTTCAAAGGAGACTCCTTAGTCGGTCCCGCAACTAGAACACGACTTCCCTTTAGCAGCCACACACAATGTTGAATCCAAAGTCCTTATGGAGGTCTAAGAGTAAGAGATTGATTCACATATTAATGGTGTGGACGAGAATCCACCTACTGTTACTTTTTCATCGAGGACGACCCTACAACAAGAGGAAGTGGACAAGACTACGGTGCCAGTCCTTTTATAGGACAAGTTAGGATGGAGACCTCCACAACACAACACCCTAGGGGGACTTGTGGTAATTTATCTTCTTCTTTCATGGTTATTTCGAGTTCTCCCATGTTGAATGGTTATGATATTTTTTCTACTCCTGCTAAGGGGGTTCAAATTTAAAAAAAACTCATGGGGGGAAAGAAAAAATTGGGTCTTTCTCCTCTCCAACCATCTTTGAATAATGATGTGTCTGATCAACCCTCAATATTCTCTGATTCCAACCTGATAGAGGATCTTCTAGTTGATAAAGATGTTTCAGGATAGTGTGATGAAGAAATTTCCAAAACCTCATGAAGACGGGAACCTTATCAATTGTGACCTAAAAACCCCCTGATGTTTTGGCTAATAATATGTCGGGTGGTTTAGGT
>JZKD02S1679849.1:667052-684541 GCA_000966675.3 Picea glauca | reverse complement strand
AAGACTCACTGCCACTAAGATTAATGATTCAAAGTTAGAAAAGGAAAGAAATTATTAATAATCTACACTAACTGATTCACCCCCCCCTCTCAGTTAGTTCATACCTGTAACATTAGGCGGAGTGTTTATGCAAGATAGTCGAGTTTCAAGGAAATTGAGAAAGCATGAGGAGAAATATGCAACACATGACTTGGAGTTATTGGAAATTGTATATGCCTTGATAGTTTGGAGACACTATTTGATTGGATGAAAATTTGAATTAAATATAGATCTTTGTGGATTGCAGCATGACGGCAACACAACCCTTTCACTGTCCCGCAGGTCGTAAGGTCCACGCGCACACACAGGATCTTCTTCTTCCCTCGACCCGAAGAACTCAAAGGTTCCTCTAATTCCCTATCGGGAATTCTGCACCCCACAGACTCTCTTCACGCGACTCCCCTTTCTTCACTTATCGGGATATCGCAAACTTGCGACTTCGCAAGTTCTCGGTTGATCGCTGGGCTCTCGGATCCCCGAGACCCGATATGTCAGTCAACGCTGACTTCCTCTTTCCTCTATCGGGACTTAGTCTCTATTGCGACTTCACTACTCGCGATACCAAGCCCTCGATTTTCCAAACCTCGATACCCGATGTGCTGAAACGTTGATACACGCATGAGTTGACTTTTCAATGGTCCCTTACCTTGTCGGGACTTCGGACTTCGCGGGATCTCGAATCCTGATATTCAATGCTTGAGACTTTCGCTGTGAAACCCCGATAACTCACGTCACCTGTCCACATCACCAACTCCTGTGGCCCACACTATTTACATAACCATCGAGATATCGTGTATCGCAATATCGTGATTCCCGTTACCAAGTCTTGGATAATTTTCTCATGAGATCCCGATAGGCGATCTCGCGAATAACCCAACGGCCCTAGCTGACTTGGATCAATGCTTTGCCCCTCCTGAGCTTAGAACTTTTCCACACTTTCACTGTAACTACCTCGCACCTTTGAAAGATATAATGATCCTCGGAACCTCGCGAAATTCTCTCGGAGGATTTCGTCCGTCCGTTCTTCCTTATGAAATCCATGAAATTGACGAAGTGTCCCCCTATTGAGTTCTTTCACCTCCTCGCCAACCTACGACGCTCTCTCCGGACTTTCCACGACAACTTCCCTGCACTTATCCTTCAGTAAATTCGAAGGCCTATTCCTCCTGAGCTTGTTCTCGACTTCTCAAGTCCTGCTGAGAACTTCTTGCGCGCACTTCTTGCGACAACTCTTCAACCTCGACTGAGTGTTGAAATCTTTCAACTCTGCGCACTCCTGTAGCTGCAGTATTTCAATACTCTGCTCAGAATCACAACTCTGAGACTTAGGTCAGCCTGCGCACTCCTTGCACGGCACTGTGCCTAACTGCACCTTCGAGAAAATGAGAACAAAAGCTATCTCTAATTGAACCCTTCTGTCAACGCACTCCTTCCAGACAATTCGACTGCACTCCTTGCAGGAATCCTCTGGCTCAAATAGAGAAACAATTGAAACTCATTCTATCTCCCTCTCAGACTTCAATTTAACCATGAAATCACATACACAACATATAAAAGCAAATGTATGACAAGAAATGAACATTCATGAGCATAACATCAATACACAGAGAAACAACACAAAACCATGGATTTGAATCAAATCTTTCTTCTATTAATTCAAATGCCTATACATGGGTGTTCTTCTTACAAATCACTGCTTTCTCTCCTTCTGAATTCTCTAGCTAATGTTACAATGATACAATGAGGGTGTCTATATCCGTTTTCCCTCTTGGACTCTAAAGCTATCAAATCTACAATTAAATTCCTATCTACTAGCATTAACTAAATTAAATGCCGACTACCTACTAGAGGACGAGAGCTATCCGCTCAAGGTCCATTACAATATACAAAGTGCGCCTTCATAAATGGCTTCATTAAAAACTTGCGCAACAATCCCAAAGTGTTTTCAAAATTTGTGTTGGCTTGTCCAGCTGTCTTCCACTCCACGCTGGCTCGCTTGATGTGCTGGCGATGCTCCTGCATCATACTCCTCGGCTTGAAAACTTTCATGGGCTCCTGTCCATGAGCTCCTGCACGGTCTGTCCATGCTTTTGTATCTCCCTGTCCTCTGGATCAGGTGACTGTCGTTCCCTCCTTGGCGGCATGGCAAATCCTCTTCTCTGCTACAAAAAGCAAAGAAATATTCCTGCTCTGATACCAGTCTTGACGGCAACACGGCCCTTTCACTGTCCCGCAGGTCGTAAGGTCCACGCGCACACACAAGATCTTCTTCTTCCCTCGGCCCAAAGAACTCAAAGGTTCCTCTAATTCCCTATCGGGAATTCTGCACCCCACAGACTCTCTTCATGCGACTCCCCTTTCTTCACTTATCGGGATATCACGAACTCGCGACTTCGCAAGTTCTTGGTTGATCGATGGGCTCTCGAATCCTCGAGACCCGATATGTCAGTCAACGCTGACTTCCTCTTTCCTCTATCGGGACTTAGGCTCTATCGCGACTTCTCTACTCGCGATACCAAGCCCTCGGTTTTCCAAACCCCGATACCCGATGTGCCGAAACGTCGATACACGCGTGAGTTGACTTTTCAACGGTCCCTTACCTTGTCGGGACTTCGAACTTCGAGGGATCACGAATCCTGATATCCAATGCTCGAGACTTTTGCTGCGAAACCCCGATAACTCACGTCACCTGTCCACGTCACCAACTCCTATGGCCCACACTATTTACGTAACCGTCGGGATATCGTGTATCGCAATATCGCGATTCCCGTTACCAAGTCTTAGATACTTTTCTCACGAGATCCTGATAGGCGATCTCGCAAATAACCCAATGGCCCTAGCTAACTTGGATCAACGCTCTACCCCTCCTGAGATTAGAACTTTTCCACACTTGCACTGTAACTACCTCGCACCCCTGAAAGATCTAATGATCCTCGGAACATCGCGAAATTCTCTCGGAGGATTTTGTCTGTCTGTTCTCCCTTATGAAATCCACGAAATTGACGAAGTGTCACCCTATTAAGTTCTTTCTCCTGCTCGCCACCCTACGTCGCTCTCTCTGGACTTTCCACGACAGCTTCCCTGCACTTATCCTTCGGTAAATTCGAAGGCCTATTCCTCCTGAGCTTGTTCTCGACTTCTCAAGTCCTGCTGAGAAATTCTTGCGCGCACTCCTTGCGGAAACTCTTCAACCTCGACTGAGTGTTGAAATCTTTCGACTCTGCACACTCCTACATCAACAGTCTTTCAATACTCTGCTCAGAATTGCAACTCTGAGACTTAGCTCGGCCTGCGCACTCCTTGCACGGAACTGTGCCTAACTGCACCTTCGAGAAAATGAGAACAAAAGCTATCTCTAATTGAACCCTTCTGTCAACGCACTCCTTGCGGACAATTTGACTGCAATCCTTACAGGAATCCTCTGGCTCAAATAGAGAAACAATTGAAACTCATTCTATCTCCCTCTCAGACTTCAATTTAACCTTGAAATCACATACACAACATATAAAAGAAAATGTATGACAAGAAATGAACATTCATGAGCATAACATCAATACATAGAGAAACAACATAAAACCATGGACTTGAATCAAAGCTTTCTTCTATTAATTCAAATGCCTGTACATGGGTGTTCTTCTTACAAATCTCTGCTTTCTCTCCTTATGAATGATCTAGCTAATGTTACAATGATACAATGAGGGTGTCTATATTCGTTTTCCCTCTTGGAATCTAAAGCTATCAAATCTACAATTAAATTCCTATCTACCAGCATTAACTAAATTAAATGCCGACTACCTACTAGAGGACGAGAGCTATCCGCTCAAGGTCCATTACAATATACAAAGGGCGCCTTCATAAATGGCTTCATTAAAAACTTGCGCAACAATCCCAAAGTGTTTTCAAAATTTGTGCTGGCTTGTCTAGTTGTCTTCCGCTCCACGCTGGCTCACTTGATGTGCTGGCGATGCTCCCGCATCACAACACATATTTATGTAGAGTGAATTGAATGCACAATAGAGGCGTTGGTCATAATTAATTAGCGAATATGACTTCAAGATTACTTACATAAAAGGTACGATGAACATAGTGGTAGATGTGTTGAGTTGGAGACCACACATATTCTTGGTAATACCTCTTCAGACGAATCTTCAAGAAAAGATTCTAACTATACAGATTGACGATGATTGGTATAAAGAGGTCAAGGAAAATATTGGACAAGATACCATGATTGTACCGAAATTTGAAGGTTATACATTGAACAATGATGGATTGATGATATATAAAAATAGAATTTATGTACCGCCTAATGACGAATTAATAAATTTGATCTTGAGAAAATCTCATAGAGCAGTGTACATGGCTAATCCGAGAGTCACGAAGATGAAGGAAAACCTTAAGAATTTATTCTTCTGGAAGGGAATGAAAGAAAACATTGTTAGTTATGTGGCAACATGTCTAGAATATCAACAAGTGAAAGTTGAACATAGACATCCAACATGATTATTACAGCCACATGTTATTCCAGAATCAAAATGGGAGGTCATTTCGATGGATTTTATTGTTGGATTGCCACTAAAGAAAATGAGACACGACTCGATTTTCGTGGTAGTTGACACTATGACAAAGAGTGCACACTTTATTCCTATACGTATGACATATCAGGCGCTAGACATAGCAAGAGTCTTTGTCAGCGAGATTGTGAGATTACATGGTATACAAAGAAGGATCACATTTGATCGAGGATCGACGTTTACAAGACGATTTTAGACCAGTTTCCAAGAGGCTTTGGGAACACAACTGAACTTAGTACAACATATCACCCTAATATAGGCGAGAAAACAAAAAGAACGAACCAAATTTTGGAAGATATGTTGCGTATGTATGTAATGGACAAACATAAACATTGGGAAGAGTTATTTCCACTGGTAGAGTTTGCATACAACAACAAATATAAAAGTACCATTAATATGGCATGGTTTGAGTTTCTTTATGGGTGACCATGTCAGACGTCGTTAAGTTGGGATCGACTCGAGGGTAGGGTCCTAGTAGGACCGGAAGTAATTCAAGAAATGGAAGAAAAAATGAAATCGATACGACAAAGGATAAAATAAGTGCAAGATCGACATAAGAGTTATGCCGATGCGCATCGTGTTGACCAAAATTATGAAGTTGGCAACCGAGTTTTCTTGCGGGTGAAACCGCAAAAGAGTTTGATCAAGTTTGGAAAGGGTGCTAAACTCTCTCCTAGGTTTGTGGGACCTTTCAAAGTTGTGAAAAATAAAAGACCTGTGGCTAATCGACTAGCCTTGCTTGATTCTTTGAGGCGTATGCATGATGTTTTTCATGTATCTATTTTGAGACATTATGTTACTGATCCTACATATGTGATTGACATGAGTTATTTTCAAGTGTCGGATAAGGGTGATCTCACGGCAGAGCCAATCCGCATTCTGGACCATCACATTCGACAACTACAACATCGAATAGTCGATCAGGTCAAGGTCCAGTGGGACAATTATAGTCCACACTCAGCTACTTGGGAGGACACATATGAATTGCGTCAACAATTTCCTTACTTGTTTGATATATTAGAGATATATATCTATGTCAGATACTTTTATTTACTTGCATTTATATACTGTACAACTTTGGGACGAAGTTTAAAACAAGAGGGGGTGTATGTAACATCTCGCTCTACTGAACACACTTTTATCGACTTATTCTTTCAGGACACTTGCATGCAAGTTATCCGGTTATGGTACATGGCGATTTTATTTCGATTATGGATTATACATGGTGATGATGTGGTGTGACTTATTGTTTCAATATATATGTATTGACAAAGGATATTGACGAGTTTAACTGAGTGTGCAGGACATGTGACGGATTATGGATGCTAATGGCATCGATGGACCTCCTTGGACTCCGGAATGAGTCAGGGAGTGGATTATGTTTTTTTGATTATTTCATTTTACACATATATGACATATGATTGATTATAGTATGATTATGTATATTGATCATTGGCAATTTTTTGTCAATGAATGCAACCTAAAGATGCTTGCTAATCTAACTCACATAAGGAGTAAAGGGGCCATGCACAAACAACCAGACATTGAGGGAGAGGTGTGGAAGAGTCCCCGTCACATCCTACTAGCACTCCTGTCGTGGCTCAAATTGTAGGTTAACAATTACCTAGTTCGAGAGTTCCACGATGTCGTGAGGGAAGACTAAGATAGTAGCTCACGAAGAATTCTAAGGTGTGCACAATAACGTAGAGTCCTTATTCCTTAGAATCCCTTAGTCTCTCACAAGGTCGCCTGAGTGGAGTGCTGACTCCAAGGGTTGGAGAACTGCCAAAGCCAGTCAAAGGCGAGTGGCACCCTTGGAGCACGAAGGTGCGTCTTGAAGGGCACGTCGCGTAATTTAAAAACTCGAGTCAATGAATCTAGGTGGCCTAGAAAACAATGAATTAATTTGACATTGTCGGATTTAAAAATAATTAATTAATGAGTATTTTATTAATTATAAATCCCAATAAAAGTCTAAGCCTATTCTAAGACTAAACCTAAGTTTAAGTTTAGTTAGGGGACTAAAATAAAATGTTAAATAAATTAAAATATTAGAGATAAATCAATCTAAAGAAAAGTGAGATAAATCTAAGGAGTTGATATTATGTACATGTGTGCAAGAAAATATAAAAAGGAATTTTAAAATAAGAAAGAAATAAAGTATGAGAGAATAGGTGTACACATAGTATGGTATGTAGAGTCTAGCTACCACTAGTCTAACTAGAAGAAGACTCCTATTTTAACTCTAACTAAGATTTAGTAAGGAGACATTCATTAAATGAGAATTTGAGGAATAAAGAGACAACTAAGAGCGATTTAAGGAACACATTTGGGAAATGTGAGGGAAATTGACTTTTAATTAAAATAACATATGTAATTACTTGTGCAACTTGGGGAGAGGGTGACAATTGTGAGGTTGAATAATCCTAATGTATTTAATTTATTATGCATGTGGGAATGTGTCAATGAGGAAATTACTATAAAGAAAATGGTCTAGATGGGAAAGAGAGATAGGTTATGGGTAAATTTATGCTGCCAAAATATTTTTGGGACTATGTTTTACTTGTGAGAGTTGGGTGACCAATTTTGAGGATAGAGTGGTAGCTCTCCCTCGCGAGGAAAACTTGATGCTATAATATTTATGGTTTTTGTGCATGGCCCCTTTGCGGCTCAGGGGGCTAAGGGGGAAGAAGAGTACCCCTAGCGTTGGCTGGGAGGTATCGGTGAAGTCTCAACGATTAGAAAGCGGGAGAAAGGAAGGAGCACCATTTGCTGAAGAACAACTTCGATTCTTCGTCATCGGTTACGGTATTTCATTTGAGATTTGTAATTGCATTAAGGTTTTATTGTATAATAAGAGATTTAGAAATCCAACCAAAATTTTGTTGTAATTCTAATTTTGAATTGACAAGTTCCTTATTGGTTGAGATCTAGAAGAAAATTTCGATAATTGTTGTCTTTTTAATTTCTCAAAGGTACAGTGGCTTCTAGTTGATATATGCAAAACAAAGTACACATTTCTTGATTGCTTCCATTGTTTTGCATGCCAGATTTTTAATTTAAATTATTAGTCTATGTAGTTGTGAATTTAGGCTGTGGAATGGATCATGTATTCGAGATAATGTCTTTTTATATTAGGTTTGGGTTTGGCAATTTCTGAGTAATGATTTCCTGTATAATGAAATTCCATTAATGTGTTGCTTAGTATATTTTTGCGTGAGTAATTTAATTTCTGTTGGAAAAAGGGATTGTTTTTGTGAATGTTGAAATCGTAATCTCTTAGCGTATATTATCATTTTTAAACGATTTGGGAATTTATGCAACCATCTTAGAGCTATCAATGCTCTGTTTGGAACTTATGTTTTCTTTGCCTTGTGTTGGAATTTCGATCTTATCCCTTTCCATTAACCAATTTCGAAAGGAGGGTTGATTCATAGCTTAAAATATAGACCCAATAAAAGTCTCTTGGCTCGCTGTAAGTGTACTGTAAATTTGTATTTACTGTCCTGTAGGGTCTTACGAGCAATTTCCACTTGAATGATCAAATTTTAAGTTTTTTGTTTGATAATTTTCTGGAAACGAAATTGGGGCCTTATGCTGCCCAAACTTGTAGAAGCTTATGAAATTATTCTTTAGTTATTGTTGTCAAAGATTCTAACTCTATAGTTGTGGATTTAATTTTATGTCTTTTAGAAAACAATCCCAGAATTTAATTGAGCGATTATTGTTCTGTTTATTTTTATAGTCTGAATTTTACATTTGATAGTAT
The DNA here is from genome assembly GCA_000966675.3 of Picea glauca. Classification (NCBI taxonomy): domain Eukaryota; kingdom Viridiplantae; phylum Streptophyta; class Pinopsida; order Pinales; family Pinaceae; genus Picea; species Picea glauca. The sequence continues at coordinate 676,162 of JZKD02S1679849.1, read as the reverse complement.
TATAATTCGTGGAATGAATTTGGGGGCTACAACAGTAATTTGACTTCCTGAGTGTTTGGTTTTAAATTATTGTCCCTTCCCTTAAAGCTTAATAATTACCAAAATCTTATTTGCTTCTTGCTGATTTTATTTCGAATTTATCAGAAATTTAGTTCTGTTTCAAGGTCCAAAATAAGTCCTGCATCAAGTGCCGGATCCAGGGTTGGATTAGGTTCCGTATGGAAACATTTATCTTTGATTATAACAGTGTTAATTAACATGTTCATGTCTAGTTTACCCATTTCCAGTTAGCTGATTTTCGTATTGATTTTCCTTGTTTTTAAAATAGTGGTAACATTCGTAGAGTTAACACCAATAAGGGTGAGTTTTGTGATTGTATTGTTTCACTTATAAACTGGAACTTACAATTTCAACGTGACTGCTGTCAAAATTTTAAAACAACCCAGAACTTTAAAATTTAGATATTGTTGTTCTTTTATCTGTCGAAATTTTAATTGGTTAGGATTTTAATTCGGAAATAAAATTTGGGGCTACAACCAATAATAGACTTACTTGAGAAAACTATGTATTAATTTATTGTCCATCCTTAAATCTTTTCAATCAAAGAATCTTTTCGTTGTCTGTTGAGTTAATTTCAAATGATCAGAAATTAGTGTCGGATCCAGGACCAGATTAAGTGCCAGATTAGGTTTCATATTAGGCGTTGGATTAAGTGCTAGATCGTGCTGTGTTATGTTTCAAGGACCAGAACAAATTCCAAATTGTTCTGCACGCCAGATCAAGGGCCATATTAGATTCCAAAACTCTGTTGGTTGAGAGATTTTCTTGTTAGCGTTCTCACTTAGGTTCAGTTCCTTTAGTGGATATGTTGTTTACTCTTAAATAGAGATGTGAAGTGATTGATTCTTCTTTTAATCATCTTATATAAAGCTTTGTAACGTAGCATGTGAAGCTTTATTGATTCTTAAATATGAATTTATCTTCTTAATTTCTTAAAATGGATATGTAATTAGTTAAATTCTTGATATATTACTTGCTCTGATGAGATCAACTTATAGATTTATAGTTGGATATGAAGGCTGTATAAATCCTTATATATTGTTTAGTATGATGTTGACCTTCTTTAATAGTTTTATAATGTTTATGTAATATAAGGAAGCATTGATTTGATATGTATGGTTTAATAATATTATTCTTATATAGTTTGTAATAAATAGGTAAAGTAGCATTTGAGTATTCTTATTGCTTAATAATGGTTGAGTCTTCTCATAGTTATATTAAATGGTATGCATGCAACTTGGATGTTTATTATTGCTATTTGTAATTAATTTCTTATAGTTTAAAAGGGTACTTAAAGTGGTATTGAATCCTTATGTTGTGCTTAAGGAAGACATTTAATTTTCTTATGGGATTTCATGATTGGAAGTGTACCTATTATTTGAATTACTTTGTATTCTTAATTAAATTATATCATGTTAGTAAGGTACATGGTTGAGCTACATAGGGGTTGTAATTATTGCAGATGTTTTGATTCTTGATTGATGTTTGATCTTCATTGAGCCTGACATGAAAATATGCTCATGAAGATTAGAATTAGATCCCTATCCACTCTTAAGATTGTACTTATGCTCTTTTGGTTCGTACCTTCTTTATGTATTATCCTCTTTCTTTATTGCACTTAATTTTGCGTAGAAGATTGATTAAGTATAGTAGGGTATTCCATTGTACCTAAGGAATTGAAGGATTGATATGGCTGATCAATCTAATATTGATTTCAGTTTATGATTGGATTAATGGGATTTAGATACCTCCTTGTTCCTCAGAAAAATCGCTAATCCTGAGACCTTAAGTGATCAAAATCAATCGAATGAATCCTGGACTTGAGCGTTTCTTATGTGTCTTGCAGGTCCTAACTGTGCAAGATAGGTTGGCAGGTAGTTTCCTTATGTTATCACTTGAGATATGTTTGATTGAATAATAGTGATGTTACTTTCAGTTGGTTGTGATGAAATCGTTTGTGTAGTTATTAATTTATGTTGTGACGCTTGTCTCTTGTCGTAACGTTTGTTTGTTTTAAAAAAAAATCAATATATATTACCTCTTTTGTACATCACTTTTGTTGTTGTAATGGAGGGGACGTTACATCAACAAATTCAAAAACTTTACATGAAAACCTGATAGAAACTTCAATCATTCATAGGTAAAATATCCTCCTTTATCAAATATTCTTTTGACTTCATTGAGAAGGTTCATAATATCCACCTTGACAAAAAATACATCATGGTTAGTTTAGATGTCGTCTCCTTATTTACCAAAATACCAGTTCTTGAAACCCTTGAGGTTATTTCCAAACTTGTCGACCTGAAACCCTCAACCTTATTGAATTATGTCTCTTCTCCACTTTATTCACCTTCAAAGGAACATGTTCGAACAAAGTAAAGTTATAGTCATGGGATCCTCCTTATTCCCTGTGGTTTCCAACATTTTTATGAAACATTTTGAAGCCTTAGCCCTAGATAACTTCCATATACAACCCAAATGTTGGTTTCGATTTGTTGAGGATACCTATGTCTTATGTCCTTACAACCATTCTTCCCTGAGTTCTTTCTTCTTCCACCTTAAGGGAATCTCTCCCCACATTCAATTCACTATGAAAGTCCAACAAGAAAATTCCCTTTCTTTCTTGAATGTTCTCATCTCTTGTCAATCTAATGGCACCCTCACCCATAGATACTTTCATTCCAAATCTCACCACCACCTTGCCTAAAAATCTTTTCACTCGATCCATTCAAATATATGCCCCTCATCTTCTTGATAAAGAAAAAACCACCTCACCAATGCCCTCTGATCCAATGACTACTCCATCTCCCAAATCAACAAAGCCTTTCACTCAACACTCCACTCCAAAACTAAAAAGACCCCCTCCTCTACCCCACCTTTAGCTCTTGTATCTCTACCCTAAATCCATGGCATTACAGGTCATATTTCCAATATATTAGCTAAAAAGAATATCAAAACTCTTTTTAAAACCTGTAAACCCTCAAACATCTTTTCATAATTGCTAAGGATAAATCTGACCCTACGTTAAGCCAATTTTTTTTTATCAAATTCCCTCCTCTTGTGGAAAATCCTACATTGACCAAACAGGTCGTTAAATCAAAACTCGTCTTAAATAGAATATAACTGACACATTCCATAATAACATCTCTAAATCAACGATTTCATAACACTCCCACAACTTTAAACATCTTATTTATTTTTACCAAGCAAAAATCCTTGCATCAACACCTCATCACTCCTTCTGTATCATTCTAGAATCTCTCGAAATAAAAAAACACCCCAACAATCTTAATTGGGAAGATGGTTGTAAACACAACCAATCATGGAAACCCACTATCCATCGTATTATTCAATAAATCTCTTCTCTTTATCTTATCTGTTAACCTACCCTCTTCTATTTCCTTATCTCTTCATCTCATCTTGTTCAATTTCTCCTCAAATCTCTTCCTTTCCTATATCTTTTCTGGCTTCTAATTTCATCCTGTGAGGGTATTCTCCCTCTCAATCAATTATTTCTTTTTCTTATTCATACTTCTTTCGTCCTACTTTTTTTGGTACTTATTAATTATTTCCATTTACCCCCCTCATTCAAAATTTTTATGTTTTACTCAATGTCTATAAATTAATCTTTGTTTATTTTATTTATTTTTCTTCAACTACTATCTTATTTTTCTTTTATTGTCTCCAACAACTATTATCTTATTTTCTTCAAGGACTATCTATTTCTTATGATCTCTCCAAGGGATATTAATTTATCATATTTAATCTTAACCACAACATTCTCTTTTCTATCATTTTTATAGCTCACATGTACCTGGATATGGGTGGAGTGTCCACTTGCCGGACGTTTCTAAGACTCATACACAATGAAATCTCCAAAAAATGTAGGAGCTATTTTTTATTTAACATAACAATGCATTGTTATAGTCTATCAAAAATATATAAACAACAATTTATTTATCATAATTAAGGATTCTGTAAATTCCAAAGGTTAATTAAATTGATTAATTATTCACTTAAAATATGCTTGTGGTGAATAATTCATAAATATATAAAGTTACATATAATGATCAACGACTATCTATTTCTTACGATCTATCCAATGAATATTAATTTATCATATTAAATCTTGACCTCGACATGTTCTTTTTTATCATTCTTATAGCTCAGATGGACCTGAATATGGGTGGAGTGTCCACTTGTCAGACATTTCAAAAACTCATACATAATGAAATCTCCAAAAAATACACACACTATTTTTTATTTAACACAATAATGCATTGCTTTTTTTTTTTGTTTGTAAGTTAGTTCTGTATAAATTACCTGCTATAAAAACTTGTTACAAAGAAATTACTGTTCACTAGAGTGTAATTTGCCATTGCTGGAAACCGAATTCGCTCCAATCAATTGTCCAAAACTGTACTTCCTATTAGACCAAAAAAATGGACATTGTCGAGTGGATTTGATGACATATAGATTGTTTGGCATAGCCATTGAAATATGACATACACAAAAAGAATAGTCTCCATTGACTTGTAGACTGACCTTAAGACTGATAAAAATTATACACAAAGGACCCATATACAAAATTGAATTACCAAATCCTAAGAAGAACTTGATAGCCTTCAGGCCTTACACCATTTTTTATCATATGGAAGTAGGATAGGCACCGTCACCTCCACTGCCACACGAGAAGTCGTGACTTCTCGAGTAAAATCGAAGGGAGTGGTTGAGGACATGAATTTCTCCAAAATATCAATGTGAAATTTAACATCAAATGCCTCGTTGCGAAGCTCGAAGACCAAATTTTGAAGAGTGTATAAGGCATTGAGTATGCATTGGGAATCCCCCACGTTGTTTTAATTCCTTATGCCTTCATATGACATTTCCAAAGAGTGTTTCATTGAGTTTCCCACAGAGTGAACTCCATGATTTCTCATGGTATAATTGTTGTGGGGACTAGGAGGTGGGATCTCAAACGAAGTCCATCCCAGAAATGATTTCGAGGCGTAGCTGAGAGAGCACACATGCTTGTCAAACCATTCTATTTTTCAACCCTAGCCTTCCGGGGTGTGTCCACTTTCCTGTTGTTGTTACTCACTTGAACTGTCAGTGGGAGACCTGGTCCTCTTCCCATGAGATTTCTTCTTACCCATGCCCTCGATCGTGGAGTTAAGTCGACCCACTGGAATGTGAGTTCCTCTTCCTCGCTTCAGGTGTCCTCTCTGTCATGGCATGATGTTTATATATTTGGTAATATTTATGGTAGAATAAGTCCAGAACCACTCCGAGAGATGAAATACCCAGATTCCCAATTTCCTTCCATGACAGTAATGCGCTAGGTAGAGGTCGATGCCAGAATGGCATTGTTTACAGGCCCTATGCTGGCTAAAATTCCCTCTCCTTGCTTGTGTCATGGTCGTTATGAGGTCATTAAAATCCCAGTACCAGGCATTAAGGTTGCCAACCTCCTTCATGCAATCCTACAACATTCCTATGCTCCCAAATCCCTTCGAATGCGATGAACCTTATGTGAAATGATGTTGTTGCTTCCAAACACGTCCACCTAAGTTGTCAACACAAGGATCGAGGGGGGAAGGTTTCCATAGGCTTCAATGTTGAGTGGTGACTCATGTACGTGATGAGTTGTGTAACACCCCATCCGGGGCACAATAATGCATTGTTATAGTCTATCAAAAATATATAAACAACAATTTATTTATAATAATTAAGAATTATGTAAATTCCAAGGGTTAATTAAATTGATTAATTGTTCATCTAAAACATGTTTGTGATGAAGAAGTCATAAATATATAAAGTTACATATAATGATAAATAGTCTAAATGTTTACAACTTCTTTATAAGCATATAAAGTTACATATAATGATAAATATTCTAAGTATTCATAGCTCTACTCTATTTTATGATGTTATGTATTAATGCCAATCATTAATTAATTTAAAATTTTGAAGATATTTTTCAAATATAAAAATTTAGGAAATTCAATGTTTTATGGTGTTAAATTATGAGCTTGATTTCTTATGTGGATTAATTCTTTTATTTTCTTCAACACTTTGATTCCAGCTTAATACACTTCAACAATACCAAATCATAACCGAATAGCAATAACTATGTAGATAAGTAAGCATGCACATCAACAACACATATACCTTGGGGAAACCCTGTACAGGGAGAAACCCCCCAGCAAACGATATTCCTTTATTGCATTAATAATGTAAGATCACTTACAAATATCCACCATGAATGTTCTTCTCTTAAAGAGCTTTCTAGGATGACTCTGACCTGACAAAGACCTAAGAGACCTTGCTAAAATACACCTCTGATATGCTGCCTCTATTGTTGATATACGACATTGATATGTTGTTGATATATGCCTCTGATATGAAGCCTCTATTGTTGATATACAACATTGATATGTTGCTTTGGTATGCTGCCTCTTTATCACTGATATTCTCATCTATTGCTTCTCCCTTAACCTGCATATCAAAACTGTGTTGAAGAGAGGGGCCGACCTCTACTTATATAGGTTGAAGAGGAGAAGAGGAGAGACTCGAAATAGTAACATGTTTTCATGCTTTAATCATAAATCATCTTCATAATTTAGTTCGAACTTAGAAATAGACTTGAGACTTGTATACTTTAGTTCGAACTTAGAAATAGACTTGAGACTTGTATACTTTAGTTCGAAAATAGAACTAGACTTGAGACTTCAGTTACAACTCAACATTACACTTTAGTTCAAAAATAGAACTAGACTTTAGTTACAACTCAACATTACACTTTAGTTCGAAAAAGGAACTAGACTTAGGACTTCAGTTACAACTCACCCTTGACTTGGCATGCATGCGTACTAACTTAGCATGCACATGACATGCATGCATGCAACATGCAACTAGTCATGCATGCAACTAGTCATGCATGCAACATGCAACTAGACATGCATGCAGTGCATGTCATGCATGCAACTGGACATGCATGCAACATGCGACAACTTGACAACAAAGTCTTTGAATTAGACATGCAAATTTGACTTCTACAATGCGACTCTTTACAAGGAAATTCAAAATTCTCCTCATGGTGGACAATGTTACACGTGCCAATGCAATATATCAATACATTTATATCATTTGCAATATTAGGAATATCGTTTGTTTCTAGCTCATAGGAATTTTATATTCAACCTAACTTTTGCTAGATGCCTTGACTTTTGCTCATGTCTCACAAGGTTTGACTAGGCTCACAGAGGTTGTACGTTCCCCCTGACTTTTTCACTAGTTTGTCTATGCTCACATAGGTTGTACGTTCCCCCTGACTTTTGCACTAGACTATCTATGCTCATAGAGGTGGTACGTTCCCCTTGAATTTTTCATTAGACTCACATAAAATCTCGTTCATCCTAACTTTTGGTTTGACTCATAGAGGTTGTACGTTCCCCCTAGCTATTTTCAATACCTCACAAGACTGGTTGATTCTCCAAATCTCCCTAGCTAGCCTAAGGGTGACCCATATGGTCTCTCATTGGAGAATGTCTGTCAATGCTACCAAATTTAACACTCCCTCTCAGCGAGGGAGTCATTCTCTGCCACACCAAGCTTGCCTCTCAACTGCACAAACTGTCTCGAGGTCAGAGGCTTGGTCAGGATATCAGCTACTTGCTCGCTCATGGCTATGTACTGTAACTTTACAGTTTTTCTCTGGAATAAGTCTCGGATGTAGTGGTACCTCATGTCAATATGTTTTGACCTGTCATGAAATATCGAGTTCTCTGTCAATTTTATGCAACTTTGATTATCATAGTGAACCACCGTCGTATCAAGCTTGTCTCCAAACAACCCAAAAACTAATTTTCTAAGCCATATTAATTCCTTGCTAGCATCACTTACTGCAATGTACTCAACCTCTGCTGTACTCTGTGTAATGGATCCCTGCTTCCGGCTTGACCAAGAGATCATAGTGGATCCTAAACTGAAGCAATATCCAAAAGTACTCTTCCGATCCACTGGGCTTCATGCCCAGTCAACATCTAGATACCCATGCAGAAATAAACCACCACTGAATGTATATATCAGACCATAAGTAATGGTCCCTCTGAGATATCTCAAGATGTGCTTTGATGCCACCCAGTGTCTCTGTCTCGATTCAATCATGAACTGGCTCATTGCAATCACTGCATAACATATATCTGGCTTCCTGTGGATCATGTACATCAATGATCCAATCAACTACCTATACATGGTGGGATCCACCAAATCTGAACCTGTATCAGAATCATGCAGCTTCCTCATGTTGGTAATCATCGGAGTAGACATGGATGTGCAATCCATCATACCAAACCTCTTTAGTACATCCACTATGTATTTTCCTTGTGCCAGAAATATCTCACCCTATCTTTTCCATACTTCCAATCCTAGGAAGTAATGCATCAATCCTAAGTCTTTCATCTCGAATTATTAGGTTAGCTCCCTCTTACACTAGGCTATTAGCTCTTCATCTCCTATTAGAAAGAGATCACCAACATACATGATTAGTATAACAGGTTGGTTACCTCTTACCTTGAAGTACATATTTGCATCAACATCACTTTTCTGAAATCCCAGGCTTTTAAGAAAGCCATCAATCCTGTCATACCAAACTCTAGGAGCCTGCTTAAGACCATACAAGGCCTTACTTAGCTTGCATAAATGAGTTCCTTTGTTATGCAGTACAAAACTATTTGGTTGTTCCACAAAGACCTCCTGTTCAATCTTTCCATTCAAGAATGTTGTTTTTACATCCATTTGAGGTAGCTTCCAACCAAGAATGAGAGCTAAAGCAATAATAGTTCAAATGGAAGTATACTTGGACACAAGAGAAAAAGTCTCTTCGTAGTTGATTCCTTCTTTCTGAGTGAAGCCTCTGGATACAAATCTTACAACTCAGCATTACACTTTAGTTCGAAAATAGAACTAGACTTGAGACTTCAGTTACAACTCAACATTACACTTTAGTTCAAAAATAGAACTAGACTTGAGACTTCAGTTACAACTCA
>JZKD02S1679849.1:642646-658577 GCA_000966675.3 Picea glauca | reverse complement strand
ATCAGGCAGAAATTCATTTGTTCACACTCAAAATAAAATATCATTAAGCAGAAATTCATTTGTGCTTGTGCTTGATGATAACATCCAAATTTTTTTTGAGTGTATACTCAAAATAAATCATCAGTCATAAATTTTTTAACTTCATTTGTGCTTGATGATAGGTGAATGAAATCAAAATAAATCATCAGGCAGAAATTCTCAAAATAAATCATCAGCATAAATTCTTTAACTTCATAAATTCTTTAACTTCATTTGTGCTTGATGATAGGTGAATGAAATTTCCACTGAAAGTTGGACATTTCAAAACTTTTAACCCATTTTAATTTCAACACATTTAACAACTATCCAAGTTTCAAAACTTTTAAACATTTTAATTTTAACACAAGTTTCAAAACTTTTAAACATTTTAATTTTAACACAAGTTTCAAAACTTTTAACACATTTGATAAAATGTGGATGGAGTGTTCTAAAGTTATTTCAACACAACACAATTGATGATAAGTGGATGGAGTGTTCTGAAGTTAACTAAATGTGAAAACCCCTTCAATTTTGAACTTTTAATTCCAAAAAATTTAACTATATAACTAATTTATATAATTTATATAACTAATATATAATTAATTATATAACTAATATAATTAATATATAATTAGTTATATAATTAATATAATTAGTTATATAACTAATTTATATAACTAATATAATTAATATATAATTAGTTATATAACTAGTTATATAACTTATATATTAATTTTATATAACTAAATGTGAAAACCTTCAATTTCAAACTTTTGTTTTCATTTTAAAATGGAACAACAGACATCTCAATTTTTAACATGATGGAGGACAATTTTTAACATGATAGAGGACGGTTAAGTCAGATAGTGTGCCTAACATGATATCTGAACTTATATAGTGCAGATTCTGTCAATCCAATGAACATGGCTTTGCTCCATGCCCGTTGGATGGACTGAATCTACAATCAGATTGTAAGGGAATCAGAATCAAATTCATCAGATTCAGATTGTAAGGAAAAATGGCTTTGCTCCATGTCCGTTCATGGATGGACTGAATCTACAATCAGATTGCAAGGGAAAGTACTCTCTGAACTTAACTCTAATACAGATTCTGTCCATCCATATTCAATGAACATGGAGCAAAGTGTTAACCATTGCAGATTCCGTCCATCTAATTAACATGGAGCAAAGTGCAGATGGCCGGAACGGAATCTGCACTGGATAATCCATATCCAATGAACATGAAGCAAAGTGTTAACCGTTGCAGATTCGGTCCATCCAATTAATATGGAGCAAAGTGTTAACGGTTGAATTTGCTCCATGTCCGTTGGATGGACGGAACGATCCAATTAACATGGAGCAAAGTGTTAACGGTTGAATTTAACATGGAGCAATAGATAAGCATTGCAAAGGAATAAGATGAGGGTTAATGATTTGTTTCGAATAGAATATTGTGATCTCATCTTTGTTGAAATTTGTCATCAAATAGGTTTAGCAGCCTCCAAAATCCAAAATCCTCCCTTAGAACCAAACCTAACCCCTATCACTTGTGCTGCTTCCAGGCTAGATTCCTTCGGCCTAATGAGGATATGCAGGTTCTTTATTTCTACTGTGATCTCATCTTTGTTGAAATTTGCCATCAAATAGGTTTAGCAACCTCCAAAATCCTTCCTTAGAACCAGTCCTAACGGCTATCACTTGTGCTGCTTCTAGGCTAGATTCCTTCGGCCTAATGAGGATATGCAGGTTCTTTAACTCTCTGGTCAGGCTAATTGCGTACCCATTAACATCAAGAAAGCATTTAAAATAAAAATTCTGCAACTCATAAATCTTTATCTACATATATATACTGACTTACATTTACAGGAAGTCTCGCATTTTCTGCAATCGATCATACATCCTTTAACCTTCCTGGCATTCTTGGGCTTACGAACAGGACATTCAGCAGGGCATGAGAGGGCCATCCCATAGCAACGACTGTATGTTCCTGCGCACATCGCTCTTTCCCGCCCCGTGACTCTCGACGTCGGTAGCATCTTGTAATTCTGTACCGGATCACTGTTGTCCTGGTATTGCCCCTGGCAGAACACCGCCATACTGGCCAAGCCGATAGCTATCGCCGCACAGTAATATATCATTGCATTGCCATGATTAGCCATTTGGAACAAAGCCATCTTCAGCTAATATTGTCAGCACAACCCCCTGATCCGATCACACAGGAGACGAGATGAAAATATGGAATTTGAAAGCACACAGTACAGATGCTTAAATACAAGGCATACAATGCCCACTTACCCACCGCCTGGCTGTTTTTGCTATGGAAGGAAGCAATGTAGTAAAGCCACCGGCGCAGCCTCGTGTGATTCGCAGAGATCCTGGCGCCGGGCACGGTTATAGTTATAAAATGTAATAGCGAAGCCACCAAGTTGTGAAGCACGTTCATAGGCCATTTAAAAGGCAATCGGCGCATTCGACGGTCAAGCTTCTGTGATTTCAACACGGTTTTAGATGGTTTTTAAATGATCGTGACAGTTGGGGAGTCTGCGCAATAATCAACTATATAATTTTTCCTCGGTAACAAATACAAGTTTCCGCGTTCCCAATTCATGCATAACTTGTCCTGAACTTCAGGTTCTGTCATCATGCATTTGTTCTGGTTAGTACACCTGCAATGGTGTCCACCAAAACCGAAAATTCTTGCAGAGTTATCAAAAAATTAATGGCGTCCGATACGATAGTACACGATGGCTTTTAAGTTTTATGCGGTAAAGGTAAAGATCAATTGGAATGCCGTGTTTTTTTGAGGGCCAGCAGCAATATATCGCATGTCGTAGTATATAGCCTCGTGGACGTTAAAAATACTTTCATTTCATTTCATTTCATATATCGCATGTTGTAGTATTGAATGTTGTCAGGCCGCGGATTTTATAAGGTATGTTTAGTGGAAATTCAGCTAGAAATTGTTGGATTTATAGATTTGAGTGATTATTTTTGTACAATCTTGTAAATTTGAGTGATTATTTCTGTATAATTTCAGCACTCTTGGAGTTTTTCAGCATACTGAATCCATTTCTGTATTTAGAAATGGATTTTGAAGAACAAAAAATAATAATTCGTATAAATTTATATAGCAGAATTCCGACGAAAAAAGCCATTTCGTAGACCAGCTAGTCAATGCCATAACTGCTGCAGCATTTGAGCAATATACAGCAGCATCGCAGCATTGAATGCTATCGCAGGCTGTACATACACCTTCTGATATATCCTGGCATATATATCAAGGCGATCAGATGGTGTATATACAACTTATTCATGTATATACCACTTGCTGCAGCAGGAAGTATATACACCATCGGATATATCTCTATATATATATTAAGATGATTCAACAATATATATACCACATGCTGCAACATTCAATACTACATAGCATGTTAATTATATATGGTTAACCTTCCTTAAAAACTCTGCATGATTGTAATTTTGTTAATGTGATAAAAGGTTTTTGCAAGTTAACACAGCAGTATACAGCAGTATACAGAGTCTATTTTTAAATTTTATTAACAAATTTGATAGGATTTTTAACTGATTCGTTGGAAATACAAAATTTGATTGTTGTAAAGTGGAATTAGTCCATCTAATTCCTCTTCTGCAAATCTGAGGGTACTTCGGTTCTCTGCTCGTTACTCCTTATTCAACTTTTTACTGTATGTGTATTTTATTATTTTATTATTTGATGCTTACCTAAACCAAAATGGATGCTATGATGTATTTCACGGACGGTACTTGTATCGATTTGAGCAAACACCACAGCAAAAGAGATCAGGTTTATGAAGATACAATATATTCTTTTTCCCAAAAAAGGAAACAAATCTAATGATCTTTTACCTAATTAAATATTTAACGGCGATCACAAAACATGTCTACATATATTTATAAGAATCTTCGAAAAACTTGGAACTTCGTTAGAGAGATGGTTTGTTCCAAGTTTAGGTTTTTTTTTTTTTTTTTTTCATAAATAAATTATAAAAAATTAAAATAAGAATTATATGTTTTTTTATTTTAATTTTATAATTAGAATGTGTTTATTAGTTAATGTGGAAAAAATATTGTTTGTCACTTCTATAGATCAATTAGGTCTTAGTGGATGTTAATCATCATCTTCAATATTTAAATCATATTTAATGATGGTTTTAAGTTTGATTAGTTTTAAAATTCTTGTTTTTTTTTTTTTTAATATTTCTTTTTCAAAATTTAATATTAATCAATGTTTTTAGAATAATCAAATACCCTATAAGTTAATTATTTTTTCAGCTAATTATATATTTTAAATTTATTTATCAAACATAGTCTAAATAGTAGTTTAAATGTTCTATGAAATTACTCTTTTTCCACGATATTTTCCAGGGACCTTTGCCCGAAATATGGCGAGAAATTGTTAGATCCGCAGATTTGAGTGATTATTTATGTATTATCCTAGTGCCCCAGGTTTTTCAGCATGATGAATCCATTCATAAATGGGGTTTAAACAACAAAAAATAATGATTTCGTGCAGATTTATGTCGTCAGATTCCGGTGAAAAAATTCATAGAACAATTAGACAACCCCTATTTTAAATATTGCTTTTCGCATTTTAAAAACTTACTTAACCACGACCCTACAAGACGTTTGTTTAAATCTTTCGATTTTTCACCTTCTGAGAGCGTGTGATACCGCAACGATTCTTATTTGGTTGTTTGGCACACCAAGAATACTTTGTTCGAACTACACCTCTTCACCTAGAGCATACCCATACTTTGTTCTAGGCTACCAACAAGTCACACTCCTACTCTAGTGCAACTCTTGTATACTTAGACAATTGTTAACACAGTTTAACACTTAGTCTTATACAAGCATACACCCATGAACATGGGAAACCAAGACAACAATTGTGGAACAAATGAAGACAAACACAAAAATAGTGCGGGTGACACAAACCATGCCTAACACTCGGCTAAGTCTTTATTATTGTGAAACAATTACAATATGAGCACTACTGGCTTGGTTTACAAATTCAGTAGAGTCACACGACTTACCTCACCTCACCAAGACACTCATAAACAAATTCGTCACACCAAGACTCTCTACCAGAACCGTCCCTGCAACCTTATGCAATGCAACTCAGACGTGCCCACAACCACAAATTTGTTGTCCCTTCGTTTTTGCAGAATTTCACCAAGCTAACACAGATTTTGATTCTACCTCACACATGCCTCCACAGACTTGTGTTTCCAGAATTTCCCAAAACCCCCCAAAGAATCCAACTCTTTGCTACTTGTCTTCCATCTTGGAAACTCTGTCTCAGTTCGTTGCCTCAGTCTTGTTCTCCAAATATCTTGCCCAAAATGATTTATGCCTTCCTTTGATTATGCGCCCTTTCTCTTATAGGAACTCCAAGGGTCACTTGTGTGAAATGCCATGTCTCTTGGGTGTGTCACACGCCTTCACAAACCCACACTCAACTGACTCAGTGTGCCCTTCTGTGGACTCAGTGCACCCATCAAAGCCTGTGCACCTATCGATTGATGTGTCCCTTGGACTAATGCTCTCTCGTGTTGATCGTCATGACTCCTCTTGGGTGTGTCGATGGGGTCGTCCAACCACTCCAATGCACCCATGTTGTCGAGGGAAAACATGTCCACTTCTTGGGCATGCTCCCAAGTTGCCCTGCCCTTTCCTAAACACAACCCAAGTCTTTGTCAATTGTTCTAAGACAAGTAAGGTGTGTGCCCCCTTAGTGCTTGATCCAGAAGGATTCAAATCACTCAAAAATAAATTATCAAATGTTAGAGAAAATGGTACCATTGTTTAGTGTTCATCGAGAGCTTTCCAATGACATGAATTTTTCCTCAACCATACGTCGTATGAGAAAGATATTGCGATCTGAAGTTTTATACAAACAAGTGAAAAGATGACAGAGAAGTCTATACTGCTGATGTCAGGGACTAACATGGCAACATAACATACTACCCTGTGTCATTTGTACATCGTATCGATGATGTCAGCATGATATCAACATGATGACGTGGCAACATGACAAGTTGCCACATGTCAGGATGACATCAACATCTGTACAACCAATGTGGCACAAATGACGTCTGCAACCCAGTCAGCAACGACATGTGTTAGGCCGTATAGGTGACATCAACAACAATGACCAATGAGGGGCTGCCATGTGGCACTTTCTAGAAGGCTAAGGTGGCATAGCGAATTCCACCAAATATGGGGGATTCCACCAGATCTGGCAGATTCCACTAAATATGGCATAATTTGCCTAAGTTTGGCAGAATTTACCTTATTTAACTGGGCATGAAAATTGATGCAATGGTTTTTTGGCACACATACTGAGGCAATACGGGATGACAGAGCGTAGTCTTGGGGTTTGTGCCAGAGGGGGAGCCCCGAGACCCTATTTAGAACCTTATCGTTTTTATACTCAAAAGTCTCATAATTTTGAGAGGAGTCCAAATCTAAGCTCTGTTTCTATGTTGGAGAACCTGAACAGAAAATTGTTGGATGTTTTTTCACATGCAGATAGAAACAATGTGAATCTTATAGAGCGTAGCATTGGAGTTTGTGCCGAAGGGGGAGTCTCAAGATCTTGTTTAGAAGCATATCGACTTTATACTCAAAAGTTGTAGAATTTTGAGAGGAGTCTGAATCTAACTTTTGTTTCTGCATTGAAGTAGCCAAATAGAAAAGTGCTTCTAGATCCTATGTTGCAAAGCCAAGCATAACCAAGTCTATACTTTAAAGTCTCATAATTTCATGTAGAAGCCAATGGTGATTTATGTTTCTGTCACAGAGTTGTAGATCTAAAGTCTCATAATCAGTTTGTTCTGCTCCTAAATCTGGATCAGTGGTATCAGAGCGGTCTACTCTTCATTTATTTTTCTTCATGCATGTCCGCAACAAGATCTGGGTACAAGAAGTTGGGACTCGAACCCATTGAGCCATTGCAATATCAGTCGCGTCGAGCCCGACAAAAGCCCATGGGGGACGAAAAAAAAGATGATGGAGCAGGAGATCCTATTAAAATGTTGCTCGAGGAAGCCCTCATGCGACAAAGGAATGAAATGATGGACAACTTCGCACAGATCCTTTGACGACTTCCCATAGGAGAAGCATCTTCATCAAGTGGCCATTCAATGCCCTTCAAGGTACATATAAATTTTGAGATTCCATTATTTGAAGGACTGATAGATGCAGATGTTGTAGATAAATGGTTGAATCTGCTTTAAGGGTATTTTTTGGTCCACAATTTTTCCGATAGGGAAAATATCACTTTTTCACTCCTCAAGGTCATTCCCCATGTTAAATACTAGTGGGATGCTTACTCTTAGCAAAGGGTCGTAGAGGAATCTACAATGTTTGTGGTGGCCCCTACATGGGATTCCTTCCAGGACGCCATTAAAGAACAATACTACCCTGTTGGAAGCTACGAGGACCAATACACCGGATGGACCACCCTACGTCAAGAAAGGGACTAGACAGTACCAAATTTCACCAATATTTTACATACCCTACGCACCAAAATTTGGTATCAAAGACTCTGAGCGTCATCTCGTGCTCAAATACCGTGCATGTTTGCATAGATACATTCAAATAGAAATGGAGTTTCTAGACATCACCTCATTGGGAACGACTTATAGATATGTTGTCAAGATTGAGCAAAAGTTTAAGAAAAAAAGGTGAGAGTTTGGATCTGCAAACCCCTCATAGCCAAAGCAGGGAAAAGGTAGCCCCAACCCACACAACAAGGGACCAAGTTGAGAAGGCCTCCATCAGGACAACCAGTCCAAGCCACAACACAAGAAGGGCAATGAGAAGACGAAGAAGGACACGGGGAAATGGTGTGAGTACCATAAAATCCCTTGGCACAACACTGAAGAATGCCTCTCCAAGAAGTCCCTCATGGTCGAACTGAAGGCTTCCGAGTCAGAGGCCTATTCTGGTTCAGAATCAAATCTTGAAGGAGGAAATCAGATTATCGATGTTGAACCTAGTTCCATTATTGCTACCACCAAAGTCCAACCAAGCGAACCAGAAGAACCATAGGAAGGAGAACACCTCTTTCACTTGCAGATGTGGGTAAAGGGGGCTTTACTTCATTTCATTATCGATAATGGGAGTCAGAAGAACTTGATTTCAATAGAGATCATCAAGCGGTTGGACCTGCCAATGACACTACACCTGCAACCCTACTTCATCGGTTGGCTTCACCAAGAGATCTTCGTGTCAACCAACAATGGTGTCTTCCCTACAACATCAAGCCTGTTAAAGATGAGGTATTGTGTGATATTTCTCCCCTTGAAGTTTTTGATGTTCTTTTAGAACAACCATATTTGTGGAACGTCATGTTGTGTATGAGTCTAGACCCCGCAGTGTTATTATTACTTTGGGTAGACAATTGTACATGATACCAAAGGTAGCGTTGCCTACTACTATTTCTTTAATCTCTACTAAGCAATGCAGTAAGGTCATCTCACAGACCGGGAAGTTCGTCTTCTTTGTGATCCATGCTCACAGTAAACATAAGGTCTCCACCACATTCGTGGCTTCTATATGATAGAGCCTCCGTTTGCAGCAAAAGCAAGTGGACGAGATCGTGGGAGAATATAGAGACACATTCTCCTCACCTACAAAGGTACCTCCACACTACCAAGTCAAGCATCCAATTGATCTGACCCCCTGTGCACCTCTACCTAATGGACCAGTCTATCTTCACTCGTTGATGGAAAATGATGAAATCAGGCGACAGATCCAAGAGCTTCTTCAAAAGGGGCACATCAAACCCAATTCCTCCCCTCGTCGAAGCCCGATTGTACTGGTGCTTAAGAAGGACGGGATGTGGCGACTCTGCATTGATTAGAAATCCTTAAACAAAATAACAGTCATGAACCAATACCCCATTCCTAGGATTGATGACCTTCTTGACCAACTCAAGGTAGAAAATTTCTTCAGCGAGATTGACCTAAAGTCTGGATACCACTAGGTTCCCATCGAATCAACTGATGTATGGAAGACAACCTTCAAATCTAAAGAAGGTCTTTTCGAATGGATAGTCATGCCCTTTGGCTTAACAAATGCACCAACCACCTTCATGAGGTTGATGGATGATGTATTGAGACCCTTCACCAATTCCTTTGTGGTGGTATATTTGGATGACATCCTCATCTTCAACAGAACGTGGGAGGATCACATGCAACATATTCAACGGGTTTTGAGCATTTTGCGGTAGCACAAGCTATATGCCAACTTGGAAAATTCTCTTTTGGAATGAACATGATCCAATACTTGGGATACATTGTTGATGAGCATGGAGTACATGTTGATCCAGCTAAGATCCAAGTCATTTGTGACTAGCCATCCCCGACCACACTAATCGATCTTCAAGGCTTCTTGGGACTAGCCAACTTCTACTGACGGTTCGTGTTGGGATGAATCTCCCATATTACATGGGTGACCCTCAACCAGGTGACCAAGGGCGGTGGTAGGGCCAAGTTCGTATGGGGGAAGGAGAAACAATGAGAATTCGAGGATCTGAAGTATCGCTTGTGCTTAGCTCCAATACTCTCATTTCCCGATCTACAACAACTGTTCGAGATTGAGACTGATGCATCTGACTATGTTGTGGGCACAATTCTCACTCAACACGAGCATCCAATGGCATACCATAGTGAGACAATCTCCAATATTGTTTGGAAATACCCCATCTATGACAAGGAAATGTATTCCATTGTACAAGCTTGTTGTCAATGGAAAAATTACATTCTAGGAAAAGAGACGATGATACACACTGATCACAAGCCTCTGCAGTTCATACAGACACAGGGGAAATTGTAGAACAATCGCCATCATAAGTGGTCCACCTACCTACATCAGTTCCATCTCAACATCAAGTATAAGACATGTATCTCCAATCGTGTCACTGAGTGCCTCAGTCGGCCTCCTGTGGCTGCACTCACCACTGCGCTCCATTCCTGTGGACATGAAGCATCTGAGTGACCCCAACTTTATTAGCAAGATCTGGACTTCTCCACCACCTATCAGATCTTGGGTATAGGCGCAACTATCACCGATTTTCACATTCAGGACGAACTCTCATGCCACCTGGGCCATCTCTGTGTTCCTACAAGTGAGCATGCAAAGATGATTTGGGAAGCCCACTACAGTCGGGTGGCATGATATTTTGGCGTGGAGAAAATTGTGGTCGTTCTTCAAAAACATTTTTATTGGCCAAAAATTTGACAGGACGTCAACAAGTATATCATATCTTGCACTACCCATGCCATTTCCAAGCCATCCATCAAGAAGCAAGGATTATACACCCCTTTTCCTATTCCCGATAAGCCTTGGGAATCCATCTCAATGTATTACATGTCTGGCTTGTTGTCCACCAAGCAGGGAAATGACTATGTATTTGTGGTCGTTGATTGGTTTTCGAAGATGGCCATCCTCACAACCTGCAAGAAGAATATCACAGTGACAGATACTGCCAAACTCTTCTTCGAACAAGTGTGGGTCCACTTTGGGATACCACAGACCATCATCTTCGACCGGGACAACAGGTTTCTCAACACATTTTGGTCGAGTCTCTGATCTTTGTTGGACACCAAGCTCACAAAATCCACTACTTTCCACCCCCAAACTGGCGACCAAACAAAGGTCGTCAATCGAATGATTGTGGACATCTTGCACATGTACAATTCTAAGCATCCACGTACATGGTACGAGAGTATCCCCTATGTTCAACACAGTTACAACATGGGTCTCCATAGCTCCACTGGTCATAGCCCATTTCAAGTGGGTTTGGGATTCCAAGCCTTGGGACCCATTGATGTTGCACTTCCTCTTGCCACCACATAGAAAGACTCTTCCCATGATCAGTCTGCGATCGACAAAGCCACTAGATTCATTGAGAGGATTCAACACATCCACCAACAGGTCCAAGATATTTTGTAGAAATCCAATGCTAAGTACATGCAACGCCATGATCAACACACGGTACCACACCAGTTTCAGGTTGGCGACAAATCCTGGTTACATTTGCAGAAGAAACGTCTCACGAGGCCCCATCTGAAGCTTTGCCCACTTCGCTATGGGCCCTACACTATCACCAAGGCTGTGGGTAGAAATTCTTTTAAGCTGAACACTCCACCCTTCCTTGGCCTGCATCCAATGTTCAATGTGGACCCCCTTCGACCATATTTTCCATCATTATTGGACACCTCAGAGATCGCAAAAAAACTGACACCAACATATCTCAACCGTTACTGCATGGAACAAGCATCCACTGATCAGATACTGGAAACACAGGTCAAGGGCACTCGCCAACAGAGGATCCAACTTTATTGAGTTGTCAAGGCAGGGAAACTCCTACACCAAGGCAAGTGGCTCACCTAGGGCCAAATCCAGTAGAAGTTTCCTCACATGATGGGAGAACTCAAAGAAATGGAGACCATTTATTCCTAAGGGGGGAAGATTGATCCAAGTGGATATTGGTGGCCACCCACCTATTCCAACTGGCTCCTCTTGTCTGTTTTTGTTCAACACATTCTTCTGTACTTCTTTGTAATTGTGGGTTCTACACTTTTGGGGCTGTCTGAAGCCCCACACATCCTCTAGGTGGATACTAGTGGCCTCTTTCCTAATCCAACTACCTTATTTTGTATGTTTCCATGTCATCACATCTTGTTGTACTTCTGGGGCTATTTTGGGGCCCTAAACATTGTTTTTTTGTCTCGCCACAATCAAATTGTAGACATAGTTAGAGTTTGACAATAGAATGTGTAGTTCTCTGAAAGACCTTTCCAATGGGCTATCACACGCCTAAAACAAAGGTCGTATGCAAAATTTACGACCCTAGGAAGTTGAGGTACCAACTTAAACCAAATTACCCATAGGGGCTCACATGACTTTTGGTGTTTCACCTTCTAGGGTTAGGTTTTTGGATGTCTAGGGTTTAGGAATTCATGAGTAATATCAAAAAGGCCTTTGGGTCCTCATTGTAATCCATTCTTCTCAGAGAGATGGGTGTAGCAGCCACATCTCTTCTCAGAGATAGCTACCACCATTCGAGCAAGTGTTTTAGTTTTACAGTTTTACAGTTTTAGCCTATTTCATTATTCAATAGAAGATATTGTTCATTGGATATCTGTGTTATTCTTCATATCTCTGTGTTTACTGTATTTAGTCTGTTAATCAGTTCGTTTTGCTCCTAAATCTGGATCAGAATATGTATATAGAAGTTTTCTATTTTGCACCTATTAATATTACTTTTTATAATAAAAACAATTTAGATAGAAATTGTCCCTATAATAATTTAGAACAAGATATTTATAGTTTGAAAAATGAAGGTAATATCCTCCTGGTAGGAGACTTTGATTCTAGGACTGCAACTAAACAAGCTACTCTTTTAAGCACTAATTCCAACCATGATGCTTTATGGCTAGATGAGGACCTTGTTTTATCTAATAGCTACAAAAGAAGTTCTTAATACCTAATTGGGAATTTGTTTGGTACTGATTTGGTCAAGCTCTATAGCTCTCAAGACCTGATAATTTGCAATGGATTAATGAAGTGGCCAAACTCCTACCAGATGACTTGTATTCATGGGCTAGGTATTAGTGTCGTAGATTATGTGATATCTGATATCCCCATTTCCAACCAAATAACAACTTTTGACCTTTTCAATGACCATGAACCCAACTCTAATCATAAACCGTTAACCTTAACTCTAAACTTTACCATGCACAAGAGCGCCATTGAAGAGAATTCGGATAATCAAAGGCAATTGTGCTTTGACAAAAGTAATGTTGACCTTTTCTTAAAGGATTTAAATAGTAAATTACATCTCTTAACTTATAAGGACAACATTGAAGAACTCTATCATAATTTTACAACTCCCCTTTCCACTTATGTTAACAAGTTCTCTTTTGAGGTGTCTTGTAAGAAGAATAATAAAATGACCAACCCTTGGTATGATAAAGAATGTAAAATTGCTTGGAAAACCATCAGGGATGATTATAATGAGTCCTTAAAACTCAACAAGATCAATACGTAAAAACCCCTAATTAAAAGGAAAAAAAGGTACTATATCAATAAAAGGAAAGAGCAACTTTCAAAACTATCTAAGATGGATCCTAAGAAGTTTTGGAGCCAAATTTTGAACCGCAATACTAAAGAAAATAATGTGATTCCCTTAAGGGACTGGAATTCCTACCTTAAAAATATTTACAAGTTCCCTATTGCAATGGACACCATTCCTATTGTCCCTACAAATGATGCAGTTTTTTCTTTAGATGACATAGAGTTCAGGGTTAAGCAACTTGCAAATGGGAAAGCTAAGGACATTGAAGGCTACCAAGTTGAAATTTTTAAAATCGGAGGGCCTATCATTATCCCTCACATACACAAGCTCTTCAATTTAGTAGTCAATCAGAGCTTCCCTAAACCTTGGACACAAAGTCTTATTGTTCCTATTTTTTAAAATGGGGATAGAAACATTGCCTCTAATTATATGACCATTATGATTAGCCCGATTTTAGCCAAAATTTGTGGAATTATTTTGGAAAAGTAGATTAGACTTTGGATAGAAAGTCACGATAAAAGAGCTAAAGGCCATGCCAGGTTTAGGAGATATCATTCCACTGTGGACCATCTTGTTACCTTTAGGATCATTGTAGAGAAGCTCCGCAATACTAAAACCAATATTTTTTGTTGTTTTGTTGACTTTAGAAAATCTTTTGACATGGTTCCTAGGAAAAACCTTTGGAATAGGTTGGAAGAGATAAAACTTAAAAGTGCCTCTCGAGTTGAGGGATGCTGCAATAAGGATGTATAAGAACATTATTGCTAAGTTTAAAAACATTGAGGGTTGGTCGAAAGAGATTAACTGCAATATTGGAGTCAAGCGGGGTTGTCCCTTGTCCCCTACCCTTATTAGAATAGTCATCAATCTTCTTATTTATTCCGATGATATCGTTCTTATGGAAAGGAGTCCCCATGATATTAAAAACCAACTAAGAATCCTCAAGGATTTTTGCTCCAATATGGGTATGACTGTTAATACTGATAAGACTAAGGCCATGATTATTAAATCCAATAAGATCACTTATGATACCTTCTTATATGACAACAACAACTTGGAGGAAGTGACTTCATACAAATATCTTGGAACTGATATTCACCACAAGCTCAACTAGAATTATAGCATTGAGAAAAGGATTATTGGGGGATGAAAAGCTTATTATCGTCTTGAAAACAATTGTAAATCAACCGATCTTTGGATTTGGGATAAGAAGAAACTCCTCTTTGAGACTCTTGTTACACATGTTATTCTTTATGGATGTGAAGTTTGGGGTTGTAGCATCTCTCGTGAATCCTGGAGAAAGATAGAGAAAATACAAAATAATTTTATAACATATAATCTCTAAATTAAAGGAAACACGCCCTATTCCATCCTCCTCTTAGAAACAAGCCTCTCCCCCATTGAGAGCATAGCTATGACTAGATACCTAATGTATAAGAACAAGTTAAACAACATGGGAAACAAGAGGCTTCATAAAATTGCTTCAAAATCAAGTCATAATCACCATCGACTCAAGCGAGGATGGGATAAAGATGACTGGTCTTGGCTAAATTATTGGGGAATCATGGAAGAAACCATTTTGAAGAATAAAGCTACTATTAAAAATATCATCAAATCAAAATTTAAGGAGAAAATTTGGTGTGATAAAGAGTTAGAGGAAAAAAGAAAATTAATGTATTATAAGGATGTAATCAACCCTAATCTAGAAGATCAAAATTATCTATTTGTTTTAACAAGTGTAAAGAAAAAAAAAACATTGTTAAGATAAGAACAAATTCTCATGAGCTCCATAGTGAAACTGGGTGTTGGTCGATTCCTAAAACACCATGGGATGAAAGAGTGTGTCACCTTTGTGACACTAAGAAGGTTGAAGATGAAAAACACTTTCTCTTAGATTGACCAACCTATAACCAGATTATATCTCATTTTCAAAATATTTGTCACACTACCAACCTTCCTAACCTCTTAAATCAACAAAACTATGGTGATATTGGAAATCTTCTCTTAATGCTTTTCGAACACAGAAACACAATTCTAAAGAATCACAAGTAATCCCTTACCCTCTTAAGGTCCGATAGACCAATTCGGTCTTAGTGGACGCTGATCATCATCATAAAAAGTTATTTAATTATACAAATAATTATATTAGTATTAAATATAAATATTTTAATATTTACTTAAATTCTTAGCCCCAAGGGTTACCTAAAGTGGTTCAGACTTGAAGCTATAGGGTTCAAATCTCTTGTTACTCCTTGAGGTTAGGCCCCATAATCAGTGCCCATGGTTTACCCCTTTACCATCCATGAAATTGGGAAGTACTCGAAAACAATGAAGTATTCCAAGGAAAAAAATTACTTAAATTCTTGATATATTTTTGCATCAAAAGTGTAAGATGCTTTACAATTTAATATGGGGATATGTTGACTACATAATATTGATAACAACAAAATTTAAATAATCCATCTTAAACCCAAATTTATCAAACACTTAAAAAAATGAAATTTCTTAAAGTATAATTTTTTTATCATTTAATGTAAAAAAAATTAATACATGATATGAAATTAAATAATCACAAAATTTCATTTTTTATTTTATTTCTCTCAATGTTTAAAATAAAAGAATTAATGCATAATATGAAATTAAATAATAACAAATTTTCACTTTAATTTTTTTATTTCAAATTTAAACTAAATTAAAATTAATATGATAACAAATATAATAATTATTAAATTAAATTATTAATATAAAATGAAAATTAACAACATAAAATTAAAAAATTAAA
>JZKD02S1679849.1:613004-634768 GCA_000966675.3 Picea glauca | reverse complement strand
ATATATATAAATCAATTATATATAAATATGCAATTGAGAAATTTTAATAGATAAATCAATCTTTTGAGGTATAAGTAATATTAAATATATAAAATTTCACAATTATAACATGTTAATTTATATAACATGCAATTAGGTTTTAGTGATATTGAATATGCACTTGTAATAAAATCCCACCATGGTTATAATTTTGTGAATCAACAATAGGTTTTCATTTCCATAGTTGCTAATATGTATAGGAATATAATTTTAGGCAATGTTTAATTGATGCAACAAGCATCCCCCCTACCATCAGAGTACGTTCGTAGTGGTATATTTCTTCATTTGTGCATAATAGGAATCACAACTACCAAAATGCTTCTTCCTCATTGCTACATTTTCCTTCCTTTGGATCTGATCGTGCCACAACCCTTGGGGTTGTACCTCTGTTATTTCATACCCACGTTGTTCCCCTGTAGCACTAGCAACAGGTGCTACATAATCATCAGTCGGTACTAACCAGTTTGTTGCATATTCACTTGTTGCAACTCGCCTTTTGTTGTAACTCGCCTTATGTTACAATTCGCTACAACGCACCTTCTAGTGCAACTCAACCATCCTCACGCTGCAACTTACATCATGTTGCAACACACACCCTATTCCAACAACATGTCTCTGTTGCAACACAACCTCTATTGTAACTCACCTTCTGTTGCAACTCACCTTTTGTTGTAACTCGCCTTTTGTTGTGAAAAATATTTTGTTGCTACTCAAACATCCTCATGTTGCAACCTCCTACTCCAATACCTCTCATATTACAATCCCCTGCTGCAACACATATCCGAATACATGTCCTTGTTGCAGTGAACCCATGCTGCAACTCACCCTATTTTGCAATACATATATTGTTGCAACAGGCCTGCACCTGCTATTGCAACGCATCTCTGGTAATAATTCATCTCATGTTATAACACACCTCTATGTGGTAAATCTCTCGCTACAACATGTAACCCAAAATCGAGACAACAACTTATGTTCATATCTTTGTACTGAGAGAAACCCTCAATGCTTGTAGAACCAGAGCGCTCATTCTCCCAGTGCAAGATCATAATTCCAACATGACCTTCCACATATTCATTCCACTTGCACATCCATATCATAACAAGACTGTTCTCGACTGGTATAGGCATCAACCTTCCAAAAATTCATGCCACATACACAACAATATCATACAGAGATATCTTCTACAAGATTTACTAATTCAAGCAATGACATTAACTTGCACACAGAGAAATATTGAAATTGCAACAATAATTATTTTATTCATTCATACATGGTACAATACATCAGTTCTAAGATCGTTCACGACTTACAAATTTGGTTGGGTTACTAGGCTAGAGGCCATGGAAACCTCAACCACTCCTATCTTGCAAGATCTCTTCTCTTGTTGGTTCTGCAAGCCCCCTTGAAATCTCTTCAATGTTGTGTTTTATTCCTCCAAGAAATTGTTCATTTCAGTTTCCCAAGGTTTCTCACGCCCTTTCATCTTCTGACTTCCATTTTGTTCTTTCCTCAACAACTCTTCTCTTCTGTGCGTCCTTCCAACTTCATCCAAGAAACATGCTCCCTTCAACACATCTAAAATTGTTTTTGTAACAACTTGTCCTCTATAGCATAACCATTCATGCATACTTGTCCATTCCATAGCAGTGCTCCCAGCTGCCCCACTTTTGCAACTCCACAACGTTATTTTGATCTATATAAATGTTGTCACTCCTTGCAATGCAACCATTCACAACCTGCGACAACCAATCACTATTGTAACAACTTTGTCACATCCCTAGAACTTCCTTCGTCGTGTCATCCCCAGGATGACCAAGATGCTCCTACATCAGACTCTACATGTTTCAAGAAAGCATGCCCTCATGCTTATGAGGTAAATCACCCACATCTACAGTTGTCCAATGCAACTCCATCAATGTTTCACTCTCAACTCTACAGTCTTCATATGCTATACAGTTCAATCTGCAAATCATCTTCCTTTTTTTCACATTCTTTCTTTCAATTCATTGTTTCCCTTCACTGCACATCAATCTACAACAACAAAAAAATATTCTCGTCATGGAGATCTAGAATTTTTCACCTTATTCCTACTGCAACTCAACTTTCTACAATAGGTCAACTTATGGTACTACTACCTTCTCTGTCTCTCTTTCTTCATTACCACAAGCACTAGTCAGGTGTTTTTCATTCATGCATCACCTACATAATTGGACCTGAGTCACGTCCAATCCAAGACATCCAACTGCCCTTTTTCATGCAGTGTACAAAGTGCCTTTGGTGCATCCAACCACTCATGCTCGAAGCTACACAACATGGATTCACATGATCCCATGTTACACCTCCCTTGACTCAATCCACAACCATATGCAAAATTTCTCAGTCGATGATTATGTCAATGTAAACACATTCTTCTAAAATTACTAAAGACATAGCTCAAGAGTATTCCTCTTCACACAACACCTTCACACTCGGTCCACAACAACCTTCACTCTCCTAACATTCTTCTGCAACATGTCTTCTTCCTCAGGATATTTGAAATCGTCTCCTTTCTCTGTCAACAACATGTTCATCAACTTCCCACTCTTATGAACTGTAAATTATCCATCTTCAACTCAATAGCTTCTTTCATGCTTCATATTCACGACATCATCTTCTACTCGAACATTTTCTTGGACATCTTCGTCATCTGCAACCTCCCTAACCTGCTCATCTTCATGGATAATCCTTAGTAGTTATTTTGTATCCATCAACCAGACTATACTTCACATGCTCTTTCTGTGGCACTATCTCCTATCATTCTTCCTTCAACAACATAAGCTGAAACCACACTCTCATAGGTCTTCTTGCCTTGCAATTATTCCATCCCAGAGATTAACCATACTCTAATATCTTCTCACATTATTTAACCCCAGAGTTGAACCAAGATATGATACCACTTGATGCAGGGGGATTCCACCCCCTACCATCAAAGTACATTCACAATAGAAAATTTCTTCATTTGTGCGTAATAGGAATCACAGATACCAAAATTCTTCTTCCTCATTGCTACATTTCCATTCCTTTCGATCTCATCATGCCAAAACCACTAGGGTTGTACCTCTGTTATCTCATACCCACGTTGTTCCCCTATAACACTAGCCACATGTGCTACATAAGAATCAATCGGTACTAACAAGTCTGCTGCATATTCACTTGCTGCAACTTGCCTTCCATTGTAACTCACCTTATTCTGCAACTCACCTTCTATTCCAACTCAACCATCGTCATGCTTCAACTTACATCCTGTTGCAACACACACCATGTTGCAACAACACGTCTTTGCTGCAACACTACCTCTGTTGTAACTTTACTTCTACTGCAACTCACGTTCTATTGCAACTCACCTTATGTTGTGACAAATCTTTTGTTTCTACTGAACCATCCTCACGCTCCAACATCTATCTTGTTGCAATCTCATGCTGCAATACCTCTCCTATTACAATCCCCTGCTGCAACACATATCCAACTACATGTCCTCGATGCAACACACCCATGCTGCAACTCACCCTATGTTGCAATGCATATATTTTTGAAACATTCCTACACCTACTACTGAAACACATCTATGGTAGTAATCCATCTCCTGCTACAACATGCCTTTGATGTGGTAAATATCTTGTTGCAACATGTAACCCACAATAGAGACAACAAATTATGTTCATATCTTTTATACTGACACAAACCCTCAACGCTCATAGAACCAAAGCACTCATTCTCCATGTGGAAGATCATAATCCCAACACGACCTTCCATAGATTCGTGCCACCTGCATAGCCATATCATAAAAATATTTTTCTTGACTTGTATAAGCATCAACCTTCCACATAATCGTGCCACCTACACAACAATATCATACAAAGATATCTTCTACGTTATTTACTCATTCAATCAATGACATTAACTTGCATATAGTCATGTCAAGAACACAATAAATACATCCTACATGACGTCAGGCATATGCACACACAGAAAGATTAAATTTGCAACAATAATTATTTTATTCATTCGTACATGGTACAATACATCGGTTCTAAGATCATTCACGACTTACAAATTTCGTTGGGTTGCTAGGCCAGAGGCCATGGAAACCTCAACCACTCCTATCTCGCGAGATCTCTTCCCTTGATGGTTCTGCAAGCCCCCTTGCAATCTCTTCAATGTTGTGTTTTATTCCTCCTAGAAACTGTTCGTTTCAGTTTCCCAAGGTTTCTCAGGCCCTTTCATATTCCAACTCATGTTTTGTTCTTTCCTCAACGACTCTTCTCTTGTTGTGCATCCTGTTAGCGTCAGAAGTCGCTCCTAGATTGCGAGAGGAGCAGAGCCCAACGCCCATCAATTTTATGTCACGATAAGTTTAATGGATGATCAAATGGTTAGGGGCCCAGGACCAGGTCTGGTATGTAAAGAACAAAGGAGGTCTTGATCTAACTTCAGTCAGTGAGTTGATGTAAAATGAGCAGGTGGAAGACTTGGTGAGAGGAGTGAGAAAAACTACCTCGGGCAACAGGCCTTTCAACAGTTTGCAGAAGAAAAACTCTAAATGCAAGATCCTCTTGGTTCAGAGTTTCGGGTAACTAAAGGGGTGACTTGACTGGATCCTCCAATTCCAATTCATTCAGTGTTGAGAAAATCACAAGACCGATTAGAGACAATGCAACTGTTACAGTGATCCAACCTACAACATCCTATAACAACTACAACTCGACTGGATCCTCTAATTCCGAGTTGTTCTAATAAAGTATGAACAAAAACATGAAAGGAACTGACATTCATAAGGCAAGAAGTCTCAAGAGTCAATGCATAACCAGACTAACCAGTGCTTCATTAAAGATTTTACAATCGAGAGCCTTGCTCCACCATCAATGCTTGAAAAATATCAAAACTAAGTACATATACTCCAAAACATTTTCCCAACAGAGGCGTCTTAGATTTTCAGGATGGGGCGTCTCTTCAATCAAATCTGGCCTATACTCCTCCATCATACGCCATCTTAACTCTACATGGCTCATGCTAAGGGGTAGCTAAACCCTTAAATGTTGAATTAGCGTGCGCAGAATTCCCTGGTGAGTTGAGGACTCGGCATGGCTTCTGTGGGAAAAACCAGTACAGAGGACTACCACAGACCGACTTCCTGTTGGGACCTCCATGCCTTGCAATTAATGAGTGAGGCGAGGTTTCAGCCACCCCCTCTCTTATTCATTCATTCCAAGTAGGTATTAGGATCGAGATCAAGTCGAACCGACACCTGGAGGACACAGTGCCCCCCTTCTGAAGCTCAAATTAGCACCTTTGGCCCCCTTCGTACAACTTTTTCTATTTCCCCAAGTGACCACAGGCTGTGACCCTGCACTTATCCTCTGGGCACTTTCAGCATGTCGGGGTTCGGGGTTTCGAGATGTGAATTGACGAAAAACCCCTCACCTTTTGAACTCTCGAATACCGAAATGCTGACGTGACTGGATCTTGTGCCACGCGTCCTTCTGATGAATGGTCCCGATCCTTTCGGGATTTCTTGTACCGGGGTTCACGATGCGCTTCTTCCTCAAATTACCGATTGACCAAACTGTGAAAGCACGGATGTGCGCCGCGTTCCCTTCAGATGAATGATCGAGATGACTTTGTCATTAAAAGGGGGGCTACCTCCATTCCCAGGCTCGCTTGACGTGACCTGGTGCTAGGACCGTGGGCTCATCTTCAAAGGTGCCTTTGGCATTTCACATTTCGGCAATTTCAGCTCCAATGGAGGGGAGATCCCCCGTCTCCCGAAATTTCGATTGGCTGCCACCTGCCCCAACTGGATCGGATGACCCAAACTTTGTCTTGAAATATAGGTGTTATCTCTTGTGCTATATCTCGGGCAACTTGGTAGCCCCGAAATCCTGATGGCCATCGATTCTGCTCTATAGATGGATCTCGACCGCTGACAACAAAACTTGGCCCGCTCGCTTGACTTGTAGCCCGAAATGAGATTTTTTCATGCTGTGCTTGGGCGCTCCTCGTGCAACCTGCAGACCCAGGTACTCTTGTGCCCAAGACAAAAATTGTCATTAACACATGCTTCCAGCTTCATTCCAACAACATGCTCCCTTCAACATGTCTACAACTATTTCTATAACAACTTGTCCTCTATAGCGTAACCATCCACACACTATTCCATTCTATAGCAGTGCTCCCAGTTTCCCCACTGCTACAACTTTGCAACATTATTTCGATCTGTAGAAATGTTGTCACTCCATGTAGTGCAACCATTCACAATCTGCAGTAACCAATCACTATTGTAACAACTCTGTCACATCCCCGTAACTTCCTTTATCATGTCATCCCCATGATAACCGAGATGCTCCTGCATCACTAATGTTGCCACAATAGTGCACATCATCCTTGGATGCATTTCTACAAAGTAGAAATATTTAGAATTATTGATATATTGAAACAGTAAAAAAAATTACAATACTTATATCTTAAAATTTTAAAATGTACCTCTTATATTTATAATCATTTACAAATTGCATCTCACTTAGTCTTTCTCATATCTCGGAGAGCATAACTAAG
Source organism: Picea glauca (assembly GCA_000966675.3). Taxonomy (NCBI): domain Eukaryota; kingdom Viridiplantae; phylum Streptophyta; class Pinopsida; order Pinales; family Pinaceae; genus Picea; species Picea glauca. The sequence goes on along the minus strand of JZKD02S1679849.1, from coordinate 628,135 downwards.
ACACCTAGATTGTTCACACATCTCCCCCATAGTAAATTTTAAAATGCACCTCATGGAACAATAATAAAATTTATTTTATTTGTTTATTATTTCCTAATAAAATTAATATTATCATATTTTATATAAATATATATAACTTTTATTTTTATAGTCCCTTTACTTAACATTTTGTATTTTTGTGATATATACAAAGTTACAATAATGGAAGATAAATTTTAGTTTTTAACCTATATCCATTGATGGCGAAACAACATGGTATAATTATATTTTTGTTTATTTATATTCTATTTTTCTTTTAATCATTTAAAATTATTAAAATGTTGTAATTAATAATTTATTTTAAAAATTAATAAATATAAATCACTAAAAAAAAATTCATTTAAATAAAAATCGAATCTTTACTTAACATTTTTATTTTTATGATATATACAAAGTTACAAGAATGGAAGATAAATTTTCGTTTTTAACCTATATCCATTAATGACTATATAATTATATTTTTGTTTATTTATATTTTATTTTCAATCATTTAAAATTATTAAAAAATTGTAATTAATAATTTATTTTAAAAATTAATAAATATAACTCACTAAAAAGAAAATTACATTTAAATAAAAAATGAATTTATTTAAATAAAAAATGAATTTATTATATGGTTAGGATAAACAACTCAAAAAAAACAGAGCATTATCAACATGCCAAAACACATTTTAGTATACTCTTTACATTAGAGAGTGCATGTTGCACTAAGGCATTTAAATCAAAATCAAATCCACCGATACTAAAAAAGGGTTTTGTATTTAATTTAATTTTTTTTGTGTGTGTATTTGATTTATTTGATTTTAATGGATTCATTTAAATCAAAATCAAATCCACCGATACTAAAGGGTTTTGTATTTAATTTTTTTTTTTTTTTATTTGATTTTAATGGATTTTTTTTCAAGGATATTGTCACACACATACATAATTCACAACATTTATGTTATACTACATTATAAAGTATCTTATTATTCTCCATATAATAATTTGAATTTTAAAAGATAAAATATATGAAGATTGAACTTTGTTATTGATTCATGTTTTTATGTTATACTACATTATAAAGTATCTTATTATTCTCCATATAATAATTTGAATTTTAAAAGATAAAATATATGAAGATTGAACTTTGTTATTGATTCATGTTTTGAAGAATGTTATCATAATCAAATTTGATTTATGAAGGATATCAATATAGATAAGATCATACATGGATCAATACATCATTTAACTATATATGTCATATATATTTTATATGGAACAAAAGGGCACGTTGTTTGAGATAGTCATCTCACTAACAATGCACTTACTTTGAGGAAGCATTGCCAATTTCCAGTTTTACTGATTTATGTGCATTGTTAAGTATCTCTTTCAACCCTCAAGTTGTATGCATTTAGATAGTAACATTTTGTTTCCATCCTTTGAGCTATGTGCATTTACTTTCATTTTTCATTATGGGGTAGTTATATTGTGGATCCATTGTAAACTTATAAGAGAGGTCCTTAGCCACATGAATAAAGTGTGAGATCTGGTTTGATCTATTCTAATTTATGGGGTTTCATTACATTATGTTTTATCTTTTCTTTAAATCAATTGCAACATTTTGTTCGTGTTTCTATAGTTGTATTTTTAGGCATCTTGTGCCATATCATTAAGTATCAAAGTGGTAATGCCTATGCCTTCTTATTTTCAGCAAGCATTGGGTTCTTTGAAGTCCACCTTCCCACCCTAAACCTTCTTCAACCTTGGTTTTTCTGGAGTATTCCCTCCCACCCAAGATTTCATGAGGCTCAAACCTTAGCCAATTTTCTTCCCTAGGGATTCTACTTTTGGCTTCACTCCTTCGTTGGAATCATGATTTATGTTTTTTTGGAGGTCACCCTCCCACCTAATTGATTTCTCTCTCTCTCTCTATTTTTCACACAGGATGTCACCAATGGTGCTTATCTCACCCTCTTCAGCTCTTGTTTATTTTCCCAACACCATCCCAAAACTGCTTCAGGATTTCATGGGGCTCATCTATCCTCACATCTCTCCTTTTCAATTAGACACAACCATATCCCTTCCCCACTATAATGGTCAAATGCACGAGGAAACTTTGGACTCTTGGATACACATTTCTAGGATTATTTTCAAAAATGCCCTACCATACCAGAGGCTCAATGCTTGACTTTTGTTGGCTACCACCTTGATAGAATTGATTATATATGGTGCCAGTCACACACCACACCTGTAGCTACACATTCTTCTTTCGATATCCAACCCATTACTACTTGAGATGCACTTTATTAGGCCCTCAGAAGGTGATTTTATCCACCGTGATATATTCAATATTTAATGTATTAGTGGTTACAACTTCATCAACACCTAGACCAAAGCGTCCAACACTGCATTTCCATCTTCTCCAAGATTTACCTCTAGCTACAGATCACCAATTTCAAATAGGTGATTTCTCTCAAATTCATTTATGGGTCATTAAAGGATTTTCAACCTGAAGTGATTTTATTTTACTGTTTCAACTTCAACCAAGCATTCCTCCATGCTCTTATGGTGAACACCTATGGGCCATGTTCCTTCCTTCTCTCCCAACCCTAACTCTATTCATCAATGCACCATTAGACATGCCCATACTAAACCCTATCAAACCATAAACCACTTGCTACAAGCACCTCGATTGTTAAAGATTTTCCATTATACTCAGTCCCTTTTAACTGCCCAACTCTGAGGGCATCCTCCTACCTCTTATGACCATGATATTCTCATATGATAATATCAATATACCTTTCTCCCATAACTTTAAAACCAAGGATCAATAGGACACAATTATTATTGACAATGGAAACAAAAAAAAACTAATTTTTCTTGACCTTATGCAACACCTTCAAATTCATATTACTCACCATCATTCTCCTTATAACTTGTGCTAGGCACATCAAGATAGTCCTAACATACTGATAAATACTAGTGTAAATTTACCTTTGCCATTAGTTCATTTCAAGACAATCCTTTGCGATGTTTCTCCCTTCTAATACTCTAACTTGATTTTATGTTGCTTATAAACAACAATGTCATGCCCTTTATGGCACTCAACATTATACCTATCAACCCTACAAAAATGACAAAATATATGAATAAACCTTCGTTTCCCTTCACAAAATGATCAAACCTCCTATTGCCCATCTCTTCTCTAGCGGGATGTTGTATGCCAAGTCACCTTGCATAAAAGATGTTGTGTGCCATTGTTTAACTATATTTTAAACTATGATGAATGTTATCATTAATTTATTATCTTTTTCTTCTCATTTTCTAATTTTATTATTAATTTTTCTCCTTTGATTTATAAAAATAAAAATTTCAAAATATACCTTAAATTTCAATAACAAACATATATTTATGTGATGTAAATTAACACTATATAACTAGTTAATAAAATGAAACTACTTGAAAATTGAACCCACATGGTTCAAAATGATATTATCTTTAAGATGGTAAAGGAAGATGCACGTTTGAATATGATGAAACATGTGCTTGAAGAAAGTGGAGTAATAGGTACTCAGCTTAAGAACCTGAATAAAAGCATTACATGGTTGAGACACCCAAAATCTGTTATGGTAGCTCTCATAAGCTTATTATTATTGAAGGATACGTATTTTTAATTAATGGTTAAATATCAGTGTTGATTTATTTGAATTTTGTGAAATTGTGTTTTCAGATTTATATTTTTATCATGTGAACAAACTTATATGTAATGAATTTGTTTGTCATTGTTGACTAAATATTCTTAATTAATGGTTAAATATTATTATTCATTAATTTGTATTTTGTGTACTTGTGTTTTCATACTTTTATGAGGTGAACAAGTTTATTTTTATCAGGTGAACAAGTTTATATGTAATGAATTTGTTTATCACATTAATTAAAATTATATATCAGTTTTTAAAGTTTRCAATGTTTAAAAACATTATTATGATTYACAYATATAAAATGTTTATTGAAATATTTATCTTTATTTATTTATTAAACTATATTAATATTTTTTAATAACAATATTATGATTCACACATATAAAATGTTTGTTGAAATATTTATCCTTATTTATTTATTAAACTATATTAATATTTTTTAATAACAATAGAGTTATTTTTAAATTGAATTTAAGTAATAAGAAAATTTTAAATTGAATTTAAGTAATAAGAAATAATAAACAAAGTTATAGTTTTAAAAATAATAATAAATCAATATAACACAAAGTGACTTCTATGATATATTTTAGAAAATTTAAATAATGTTTATAGTTAATATAAAATTTTATAACGATCCATTTCTATATTTACAAAATTTCAAAATTACTATTAAGTTAATTCTATTGTTATTGTTTAGAATAAAAACTCTTAAATAAGTAAGAGAGATCTTTTCTTGGAATAGAGTTTAGGGAAACCCATGAGAATTGAACTTAGGTGGGGGGGAACACCCCTCAACACAAACCACTCGGGCTAAATCCAATTGACACATAATTTTTTATAACAAAAGTTGTTTGGTTATTTTTAATATATATTCATAGTTCCTAAAGTCAAAGTTCTCGAGGTCATAGTTTTCAAGGTCATATTTCCCAAGGTTAAAGTTCCTAAGGTCAAATTTCTCAAGGTCATAGTTCCTAAAATTCCTGAGGTCATAGTTCCTGAGATTCCTAAGGTCAAAGTTCCTATGGTCATGGTTTCTGAAGTCAAATCTCTTGAGGTTAATGTTTGCGAGACAAAGTTTTTAAGGTCAAATTTTATGAGGTCAAGGTTCATGAGGTCATAGTTCATGGGGTCATAGTTCCTAAGGTCAAATTTATTGAGGTCATAGTTCATGAGGTCAAAGCTCTCGAGGTCAAATTTCATGAGGCCAAAATTCCTAAGGTCATAATTCCTGAGATCAAAGTTCCTAAGCTCGATTAAAGTTCCTAAGGTCATAGTTCCCGAGGTCAAATTTCTCAAGGTCATAGTTTTTGTGGTCATAGTTCTTGTGGTCATATTTCCCGAGGTCATAGTTTCTGAGGTCATAATTCCTTAGGCCATAGTTCCTAAGTCCATAGTTCATCAAGTCATTGTTATTGAGGTCATAGTTGATGAGGTCATGGTTCTCGAGATTAAAGTTCCTAAGGTCATAGTTCTTTAGTTCAAAGTTCTAGTTCCTAAGGTCATAGTTCTTTAGTTCAAAGTTCTTGAGGCCAAATTTATTGAGGTCATAATTATTAAGGTCATAGCTCTTGAGGCCATAATTACTGAGGTCATAGTTCCTTAGTTCACAACTAATGAGGCCAAATTTATCGAAGTCATAGTTCTTGAGGTTAATATTCCTAAGGTCATAGTTCTTGAGGTCAAAGTTCCTGAGATCAAATTTCTCGAGGTCATAGTTCTTGAGGTCAAAGTTCCTGAGATCAAATTTCTCGAGGTCATAGTTCTCGAGGTTAAATTTCTCGAGGTCATAGTTCCTAGGGTAATAGTTCCTAAGGTTAAATTTCCTGAGGTTAAAGTTCTCAAGGTCATAGTTCCTAAGGTCATAGTTCTTGAGGTTAAAGTTCCTAATGTCACAGTTCTTGAGGTCATAGTTCCTATCAAAGTTCCTGAGGTCATAGTTCTCAAGGCCATAGTTCCTGAGGTCATAGTTACTGATCACAAAATTATCAAGGTCATAGTTCCTGAGTTTAAAATTTCTGAGGTCATAGTTCCTGAGGTCAAAGTTCTTAAGGTCATAGTTCTTGAGGTCATAGTTCCCGAGGTCATAGTTCCCGAGGTCAAAGTTCCTAAGATCATAGGTCCCAAGGCCAAAGTTCCTGAGGTCATAATTATTGAGTTCATAGTTTCTAAGACCATAGTTATTGATGTCCTAGTTCCTAGGTCAGAGTTACTAATTTCATAGTTACTAAGGCCAAAATTTCTCAAGGTCATAGTTCCCAAGGTAAAAGTTCTTAAGGTCAAAATTCTCCAGGTCAGAGTTACTAAGTTCATAGTTACTAAGGCCAAACTTTCTCGAGGTCATAATTCTCTAGGTCATAGTTCCCAAGGTAAAAGTTCTTGAGGTCGTTCCCAAGTTCAACATTCCTGAGGTCAAAATTCTCGAGGTCATAGTTTATGAGGTCATAGTTCCCAATATTAAAGTTCCTAAGGTCATAGTTCATGAGTTCATAGTTATCGAGGTTAAATTTCTCAAGGTCATAGTTCCTAAGGTAAAAACTCTTGAGGTCATAGTTCCTAATGTTAAAGTCCTTGATATCACAGTTCTTGAGATCATTGTTCCTAAAGTCATATTTTTCCACCTAAGAAAGAATATTTTCATTGTTGTGAGCCAATAAATACCTTCCACCTTTAGCCACAATTTTGTTTTCACACCTTTCAGCTACACCATGGTTTGAATAATGCTCGATTTTCTAAAAATAATTGTCAAGTAGCATTCTTTTACGAAGCACTTGCATTTCCCTTTTCACCTCCAACACAATTTGTTTTGTTCCTTCTTATAAACAATTATTATGTCCTCTAGCTTTGAGTTGAAAGTTCTAACATCTTCAAATTCCAGAGGATTGACCATGACTCTAATTTCTTCCGTTTAACCTGTTAGCGTTAGTGTTTTTCTTCTCATAAAGACTAAAAGTTTCAATAAAATAACATTCCTCCAATTAGCCATAAAATGATTTTCATGTATAACATTCCTCCGGTTAGCCATAAAATGATTTTCATGTAGTCTTTTAGTGAGTGTTCTTCAAGAGAGAGGGTATTCACACCATGAATCATCCATAAACTCGGCTTTGCATATGTCATAAATGTTTTAGAATAGACATAAGTGCGTATTATAGCTTTCCCTCTTGAGATAGAGGTGTTTCTAGAAGTGTTTGAAATGTTTATGCTTTTTAGAAATTCTTATTCTTGGTGCATTAATAGTGTATTTAATTCTCAAGACTCTAGTAGTTAACCATAGCCATAATAAATTGTTTAAAATCTCACTATATTTGTCACGGCCATGGATTTGTTTCTTTGAAAAAAAAACGTTCAAAATATTCATGCATTACCAAGATCCTTCTTGCCATGGTTAAGTCTTTGAGTTCAGTTGATCTTTAAATTAACCTATTATCTCTACCCATCCTTTATTATTATTAAAAATGTAAGAATTTTTTTTTATGATAGATTATCATAAATTTATTATAATTTGGTTATTTAAATATTGAAGAAATTTATATCTTAATTGTTTTGGATGATTAATTATAATTTTTTAATTATTTTTTTAAAAATTATTAATTATAATTTAGTGAATCAAATTATTTGTTTAAAAATACTACAACTTTTAATAAAGAAATATTATATAATAATAATTTTTAGTTACTCAACAATTTGACTTTGAACTTGTGATTTTTTAGGAAGAAATATTTGTTCTTAATCATTAAGCCTACTCAAATTGTACTATACATTGTTTGATTGCAAATAAAATACTCAACCTATTTACCTAAATTTTTATCATCCTTGAATATACTATCACATGCTTGTAATTATTTAAATATATATCATATAGTTGTAATTTTTAGGTGACTATAAAATAGAAAGTTAATAAAAAAATTGCTATAATTTTAGATAATTTAGGTTGATTAAGAATTAATTAAAACCTTTAAAACTTAGATTATCACGATGAAACTTTATTCTTATTTTAATTTTTTGATGAATTTTTATCAAATTTTTATTTAAAAGTAAAATGTTTTTATTACAAAATTAACTAAAAATATCAATCCACCATATATTAAACTTAAAGTAAAATGCTTTTAATTTTTTTTATTGAATTTTTAATTTGTTATTAAATTCCTATCAAATTTATATTCTATTTTTTTTTAAATACAAACTTAACTAAAAATAACATTCTAACACACTAAATTTAATGTTTTCATGATGAAATTTTGCTAATACTTCAAATCAACTTTGCTAAATTGATCATGATAGAATTTTAAATACAAACTTAACTAAAAATAACATTCCAGCACACACTAATGAAATTTTGCTAATACTTCAAATTTTCACTTAGATTTGATCAAACTTATATTTCTAAATATCTTTTTCTTATAAAACTAATTAAAATTAACAGTACACCATTCATTTTTTTTAATTTAATATTTTAAAATTTGAGCCAATCATTTTTTATTTAATGTTTTAAAATTTTAAAATTACTAATAATTAGCTATAACTTAAATAAATAGTTTTAATTTAATATTTTAAAATTATACCATTAATTTAATCTTTTTGTTTCATAGAAATGTGTCCATCATTTGGTGGGCCAACATTTCAACCAAGGTGTCCTCATGGCTTCAGGTTAAGTCCTCATGGGAATTGAACCTCACCAAATGGTGAAAATTTTCTAGCTTTCCACCATTGGATCCAACCCCTTTGGACAATAAATTTGAACTTGTAACCTTTTAGGAGGAAATACATGTTTGTACAACAATCCACTCAATAATTATGAAAACACATGAGTGTGTAACTAGCTACAAGACTCCCTTATTCCATATTTTTTTTAGAGTGGTTTCTTTCAAAAACCAATCAAAAATTTAGAAAAATAGTTGAAATGACAGATTTTAATGATTCAATTTACATATACCAAGTGTCTTGGGGTTTTTGAGGGTGATGAATCAATTTATACATTCAAAAATAAAATTTGAGTATTACAAAATTACAATTTTACCAACAATTTGGTTACCAAATTTCAATGGTAGATGTCAAAAAAATAAAAAAAACTTAAAACGTTTAAACTATCACATTATCACGTAGAACTAAAATGGAGACACTTTCCATCTAAATAAACTAAAGCATCCCATAATCCAAAATTAAATAAACAAATGCACAATGAGCATTGAGCTCGGTGCAAGTTTTGTGTCAGTCGAATTATTGTTATGAGTGAAAAGAATTTGTTTTAGTTTATAATTGGTCGGGCCGGTGAGCTTGGTAGGGTTTCACAGTAATGGAGTGAAGACATAGTAATGGGGGAAAAATAGAAATAGAAAGATGCTTTGGATTGTAAGAACATAAAACAAAATATCGAACAATGCTTGAATAACTTAGAGATGGGTGGTAGGAGATAACTCTGGTAGAAGGCAACCCTAGGTAAAAAGCACTGAAAACATACTCCAAAATGGAAGAAGCGGTCAATGCCTTGATGATCTCGGAAGATAACACGAAATGGAAACAATATGGACTCTTTGTGTCAAATGAGGAGCTAAGAAGTGGGTCAGGCCATGTCAGGAGGGGGACGATAGCCGGGGACCCAAACAATGACAATCTAGCCGTCAGGTTAGAGTTAGTTCTCGGACGGAGTGCGAGGGAATTCCTTAAGGATTTCAAGGGAAATATGCCAGATGGTATACATGAAAGTGTTGTAAAGGGGAGACATGACACACCATTTCAGGGGGGAAGTGCAGATGTAGATGGCTTCGACATAAGAAGAATCCCCCTTATGTATAGAAGCTCTCGGCAGGTTAAGCATGGTGGAGGACCATTTTCAGCAGCTAGAATAAGCGACACAAAAGTCGATCCTGGGATTTTTGAGCAGTCGAAAGGCGAAAAACCAGACTAGAACTTGACAACAACCGGAAGGCACATAGGACCAGCTGGGTTGTTCAAAAAGGGAACAAATTGTGGAAACCAAGGAAGGTCAGGAGAAAAATGGTCCTTGGAGGAGATGTAGGGTTGGAGGATGCATGTAACTTGGCTCTGTGTTCTCTAGTGGGAAGAATCTCATACAGAGTTTTGGGAAGACAAGGTTTAGCGAGCTGGGTGGAGGAAATTTGGCGCCCACTGTTAGGCTATCCACCAGAGACGATGACACTTACCAAGGGGTGGTTCTGTTTTATTTTCAGAACCCCAGAAAATTCCATGAAAATTTTACAGGAAACCTAAATTCTAAATGGAGGTATCCTGATGCTTAAAAGATGGTGAGTGGGTTTCGACCTAGTGACAAAATAATTCTAGTTCAAGCACATCTGGATACTCTTACCAGGATTGCCAATTCATTTTTGGAACGAGGGTGCTTTTACAACCATAGGGAATGAACTCAAGAGGTTTATTTATGTGGAATCTTCACCCTTAAAAGGTGCCAACGGGAGAATGGGTAAAATCTTGGTGGAATTGGATGTACATAATGGGTTATTGGAAGAAATCAATATAGAGTGGAGGGGGGAAATATACGGTCAAAAAATCGACTACTTAGGCCTCCACTTTCGCTGCAATTTCTACAGAAGAATTGGGCATCTCTACAAAGATTTCCAAGGGTTAGTTTTAAATGAAGATTCTGAGGCGACAATGCTAAAAAGGCCAAACTTAAACGAACTTTCTAGGAAGGATCCTTCATGGAATGGGGAATGAACTTCATCATAGTAGGATACATAGACCTCTGCGGTGCCTGACTCCGACTTAAGTAAGATAAAACTTATTTGTCCCTCCTTCTTCTCCACTTTATCGACTTGGGAAATTGAGCATTTAAATCTATTAAAAACTACAATCATGGGGGATTCCTCGGTAAAAAAAGAAAGCTCTGTTAGGGAGGTGGATAATGAGGATAAAAATGAATCAACGAATGGAATATCGGTCTTGGAAGCCCTGGACCATCTGAGATATACTTTCATAGGAACGTGACGAAATTTTAGGGAATGACCCAGAAGGGGAGGGGATGGGTAGTGACATGTTGGTGGGGAGGGAGATGACTCATGGGGATATATCTTTGGAATCCATACTGGAGACTTTCGTCCCCAGTTATCGAGACATGCTCACAAAGAAACCGATGAAAGTCTACGAAGAGCGCATGGAGGCTAATTGTGGGAAGGAAGAATAGACGGTCAGATCAAATGGGCCTAAGACGAGGAACCTAGGAAGAGATCCAAAAAAATAACATTGGAGAGGGAGTTTGGGGTATGATGCTTCAACCATAAAAATGAGGAGTGCTCACAAGAAAGATGTGGGAATAAGAGGAGATTTGGTCAACCATGGAAACAACACTACTAAACAAAGGGCTCTTATAAGACTCAAAGCCCAATCCAGAGCCAAATCATGAAACTACTTTCACTAAACTTAAGGGGAGTTGGAGGGGCTCCTAAAAGCGCAACCCTCCGAAGACTTATGGTGTGTATTAATCCTAATATTGTTTTTTTTCAAGATACCATGATGGAAGGAGCGAAAGCAAGGGCCTTAGTCACAAAAATATTTCCTATATGGTATTGTTGTGCAACTGATTTAGTGGGATAGTTAGGGGGTTTATGTGTGTCATGGAACTCAAAAAAGCTGGCCCTTCATCCTTCTACAACATGTGTTGGTATTCTACTTGAAGGTACTCTTATTGAGGTAAATAGACTGGTTTCTCTATTCAACTGTTATGGCCCCTACAAAGACATGAAATCTTTCTGGAAAGCAGTGGTTGCAAGTGGATTTATAGCTACCAAAAACCTAATCATTGTAGGTGATATTAACTTTACAATGTATGCCTGTGAATTTTGGGGTTCCAAATCCATATTAGACCCCTGGATGATTTTTTCAAAGGTAATTTTCAGAACTTTGGTTTGGTAGATATAGTCCCTATAGAGTATGTTCCCACTTGGCGCAATAGTGGAAGTGGGGAAGAAAGCATAGAAAAATGGTTGTACAAAGTTTACTTGTCATAACACCTTGTTTCCTTGATCGGTAGATTTAGATCATGGGTTTTCCACCCATATTTCTCAGACCATACACTGATCATGCTACAACTTGATGATGGACAGAGGTCGATAGCCTACCCGTTCAAACTAAATCCTATATGGATAGAAGAGAAAGGATTTAGTGAGATAGTTGATTCAGTTTAGAAGACAAATGAGTTTGACTCAAAACCTTCAACATTGAGAAGACTAACAGGAAAATTGAAAGTTTTAAAACACAAAGTGATTGGGTGGGTGAATTTCCAAAAGAAACTGAGACTCAATGAGGTAGTTTCAGTGGAGGAGGATTTAAAGAACTTATACAATACCAAATACAATGGGAGAGAAACGATGGATATTGACAGTCATATCAAAAATATGGAAGGAAAAAGACATAAGTTTTTATTAGATGAAGAAGAAACATGGAGACAAAAAAGTAGGGCCATTTAGCTTCAACAGGGTGATCGGAATACAACGTTTTCCCATCAATATGCCAGTTATAGAAAAAACAAAATGCAATTTGGGAGATGAAGGATGAACAAGGCATCACTCACTCGAGACATGAAGACATCGAGTCTGAAGCGATGAGATACTTCAAAACTCTATATGAAGACACAAGATAGAACACTATTGTGGATTAGGTGAAGGTAACAAAAATTTTCCATAACTTATTCATAGAGAGTGATGTCCAAGAGCTTGAAAATCCAAGCACTATAGAAGAAATCAAACTAGTGTTGAATAGCTTTGCCAAGGACAAGAGTCTTGGCTCGGATGGTTAGACAATGGAATTCTTCTTGAATTTATTTTATCTAATCGAGAAAGATGTATAGGAAGTAGTGGAGGAGTGAAGTACTTCTGGTTCGATGTTAAGTTCTTTAAACTCAAATTTTCTAGTTCTTATCCCGAAAGTGGATAAGACTGCAAGCTTTCGGGATTTTAGACCCATTTCCCTCTATAATCTAGGTTACAAAGTGATTTCTAAACTAATTTGGATCTTATTGAAGTCACTCTTATCAAATCCTGATCCATAGAGAAGTTTGGTTTTTTAAAGGGTAGGAAAATCTTGGATGTTGTCGGTGTAGCACAATAATGCTTACACAACATTAAAACAAAAATGTTGAAAGCCCTAGTTTTAAAGCTGGATTTGTAGAAAGCAAATGACTGTGTCAATTGGGACTTCCTTAGGATAATTCTCTTAAAGAATGGAATTGACCTTAATACTAGAAACTGGGTCATGAGTTGTGTAAGCACTCCAAATTATGTGATTTTGGTAAATGGAGGACCTACCTCTTTCTTCAAAAGTGGGCATGGGATAAGACATGGATGTCCCTTATCTCCTTTACTCTTCATATTAGTTATGGAGGGATTGAGTCTATTACTTAAGCAGGCTCATTCTAATGGAAACATTTCGGGGGTAAATACCTCACGGCTTCTCAATATCTTTCTCCTTATGTTTGTGGATGACATCCTAATGTTGAAAAAAGCTCGAGCTTCAGACTGGGAGGAAATTATTGTAGTAATTAATGTGGTTTGCAAGGCTTTAGGGTTGGTCATAAACCCACTAAAATCCTCTCTCCTTCACTCAGGTATTGATGATCTGGACTAGAAATTTTACAAAGCCCTTTTTCCCTATAAATTTGTTGATTTGGATGCGGGTTTTCGGTACCTGGGTTATTTCCTCAATCCAACAAACTACAGGGTTGAGGACCGGAGATGGCTTCTGCAAAAATTCGAAAAAACAATTGGAAATTGGTGCCATCATTGGTTGACCTTGGGGGGAGATATGTGTTAGTTAAATCCGTTCTAGAAAGCCTCCTTGTTTACTGGCTAGCGATAATGAACATCCCAATCTCAGTCCCTAATAAGATTAGAAAATTGATGTACAGGTTCCTGTGGTCAAGTTGTGGGGATTCAGATCGAATTCACTTATGCAAATGGGAGGACCTGACAAATCCTAAAATCTATGGAAGTTGGGGTTTCAAACATATGATTTTGTTTAGCAAAGTGCTAGTGAAAAATACTATGTGGTGTTTTCTAACGAAGGATGGGCTCTGGCACATTATTATCATGGATCCTTCAGTCCTACTTAGTGGCATCCTGGTTGAGAAAACTATGCTCGACCACTCCAAAAGCCTCGAGCACCTGTAGGTGCCTTCACAAAGCTTTGCAGGTGGTGGCACATTGGACATCTTGGAGGTCGGGATCATGAACTTATATTCGCCTTGGAGAAGATGTTGTCCTAGGGATGGGTAATCGAGCCTTATTATTTATCAGACTCACAAGCTCTTTAAGGTTGTGAAGCTACCATTTTCTCTTCCAAATTGCAGAAAGGGGTAACCAACGAACGGATCCAAAAGAATGGAAATCGGCCAGGGAGATGGGCTTGGTTGGACCAGAGGAAAAAGAATGGGAGAATTACTGCAGATCTCTAGCACACGAAGGTATACAGTTTATATATACCTCATATGAGCTAGTTTGTACTGGGAACACATCCATGGGGGTTATGACAACAAAAAATTCATATGATGTTATAACATCGAATATCTGGACAAGAAGCACAAATTGGTGGCACAACTCTCTTTGGCACTTGGAGTTGACACATAAGCTCAAACTATTCACTTGGTTGTTGATGGAGAACATGATTATCACTTGGGAAAACTTACAAAGAAGAGGGAGGCAGGGGTCGGGAATTTATTCCCTTTGCAAAAAATACTTAGACACGACACAACACTTGATGATACATTGTATATTCTCCCAACATGTATGGACAGGGGTGTTGGTAGCACTCAAGTTAATTTGAAACTGGACATATGGGAACCTACAAGCGATCTTCAAGGATTTGTGTCACAAACATCCTCTTTGGCACACACTGCCTTCTATTATCTGTTGGCAAATTTGGCTAGAAAGAAATACAATGCTATTTGAGGAAGGATAGTCTTCCTTAGATGTGGTGGTCTACAAGATTTTGGGATGGATCCAGAATTATAAGAATAAGTCACCTCCATTTTTCAAATCAAAATTGCCTCCAAATATAACCTATAGTAGAATTGTAAGTTGGTTTGATGGGGCTATGCAAAGAAATGGGCAGCTTAGCGGAGCGGGAGGAGTAATCAGGGCAAATAACCAAACCATATGCAGGTGGATGGTCAATTGTGGACTAGGCACTAACAACAAAGCAAAGCTCTTAGGAGTATAGGCCCTACTCTCCTTGGTTATTTTTCTTCATACATATGATATACAGGTGATTGACGACTCAAAGCTTGTAATTGGCTGGATGAAAAAATTAAGTGACATTCAGGTCATGGGCTTGACCTTTTGGAAAAAGCAGATTGAGACCCTCACATTGGGATTCTCATCATTAGAGTACATGCACTCCTATAGATAATTCAACCAGGAGGAAAATGTACTCTCCAAAAAA
>JZKD02S1679849.1:556210-600518 GCA_000966675.3 Picea glauca | reverse complement strand
ATATGGATTTTTTCTCTTCAATAGTTAGCCCGTTATTCGAGGAGCCTTTATGCCCTTAAGAAGTGAAATATTTAAGGAGGAGGAGGTTGACTTCGAGGATGACGTTATTGGTACCTCCAATATCTTCTACTCGGATTTTGATTTCGTTAGACTGCAACATGATAGAAGGGCGCACATAATGCAGGGCTCGGTCCCTTTGGTGTGCCACCTGGTGATAATTCGTCTAATGGAGTTACTGCGAACCCTAGTCATAATAACCACTGGTGATAATTCGTCTAATGGAGTTACTACGAACCCTAATCATAAAAATTCCATGAAGGGCGGTGAGTTTAATTTGTTTTTGGTTAATTGGAGTTACTGCGAACCCTAGTCATAATAACTCCATGAAGGGTGGTGAGTTTAATTTGTTTTTGGTTAATTCTTGTACAACCACTGTCAAGAACCCTCCATCTCTACCTATGCATTGTCCCTCTACCCTCTTTGTTCCTCTAAGCTCAGGTGTTCCCCCTCCTCAAGTAACGTCGTAGACCATAGGATCTTTAGATCCTCCCTCTCCCCATTGTGCAACTCCTAAGGTTTTGGGTGTTAAGTCGAAGAAAATGTGTGCGCTCAAAAGATAAGATAAGAATGGTTGTAGGGGAGGATGTTAAGCTAGAATGCATTCTTGATTTCTTAAGAAAAATTGTCGTGAGTAGATTCTGTAGTAAATCAATGCATTCATAATCACTAAAAAAATGGTTAGAGCTCAATTGGTCTCTGGTGGTAGATTATTGTTGGGTGTTCCATGTGCTTGCTAGAGGATGGATATGTTTCAAATTTAGGACTAGCAACGATATGGCATCCATTATGCATCGAAATTGGAGTTGGGGTTCTTATGGATTGTTCCTTAAAGAATGGAAGGTTGGTTTCGATCCTAAAAAATAATCTATGTCTTTTGTGCAGATTTGGGCTATTCTCTTGGGCCTTCCCTTTCCTTTTCGACATGCAAAAATTTTGGAATGCATTGGAAACAAGATTGGTCAGTTCATAAGGCTGGATAAGGAATGGGAATCTAAGCCAGATCACCATTGGGCATGGATTCAAGTCGAACTTGATTTAAAGGATGGTCTTTTGGATGAAATTGAACTTGTTCTAGAAGGTTATTCTTGGTTTCAGAGATTATTATTAGTGAATCTCGTTCATATGTTATGGGTTCCATGAGGTTGGCCACATCTAGGCACATTACAATAAGATGTCATACATAAATCCCCCTTTTAAAAATAAATGGAAGGCCAAGGAGGTCCAGTGGAAGAAGGCAGTTCATAAGATTGGAAGTGAGGAGGAGATATTAAGGAAGTCATGACGTCAGGATAGCAAGTCATCTCCTTCGACGATGGACGTAGCGATTTAGATCGAGGGATTAGTTGGCCTCAAGGACTCCTCCTCTAGTAAGCTGGTCTCCTCTTCTGATATTGTAACATCGAAGATGGACGATGGTGAGTCCCTCCTCCCTTCATTCACGCCTTCAAATGTTCCTTCCTTAGCAGTGGAAGTGTCTCTTGTCCCTGTAATCAATGTCTCGGATCCCCCTCTTTTCGATCCTCCCTCCTTCCCCTTGGTGGAAGCCGTCCATGTGGTAAAACTTAATGTGACTCTCTTCCCTGAATGTTTTCCTCAAGTAGGTCCTAGAATGGAGATTTTAACCATTCCTAGAGGCTACCCTTCCCCTCCTTTGAATTCTTTTCCTACCTTATCTAATAGTAGCTTTTTGAAGCCTGCCTTAAATTATGTCTATCATATTCATCCTAGACACAAGATAAATGAGGAAGGAGCTATTGTTGGAGGCTTAGCATTTGAGAAGTCTCAAGGGACTCAAATTGGTTGGACGTCCCACCTCTCTCTGACGCAAATCCAAGCAAAAAAAAGACATTCACAGTGGTAAACAATTCACCATCATTCGAGCCCTTGGAGAAGGGAATGCCCGTAGTAGGGGACTGCCATGATTTGTCTTTATTTCAATGCTCATGGGGTTGGGGGTGCCCCAAAGATTTTATCCCTCAAACGGCTTGTAAAATCCTTCTCTCTAGACATAATTTTTATTCAGGAAATTATGTGTTCTTGCTCAAAAGCTTGGGAGTCCTTCTCTTTGTGGCTAAAGGATTGGTCTTACAACACTTTGGAATTTGATGGGATGTCAGAAGGGATCCTCATGGCTTGGAACTCTAGTTTTAAAGTCATCTCATATTCTCCTCTCTCCTTTGGTATTCTGGTGGACTTAGAAGATTACAATTTGATGGTTCCTTTTCGGTTTATCAACATTTATGGTACTTATACTATTAAAAATACCTTATGGGAAGGTATCACATTGTCAAGCCTCCTCTCTATGCCAAATGTTATCCTAAGGGGTGATCTTGATTTTACCCTCTCGATCAGGGGGGTTTCATCTTTGACATGATCCTTTAGATGATTTTTTCTCTCCTTTTCTTAAAGACTGGCACCTGGTTGACTTGGAACCTCCTAAATTGATTCCTACATGGAGGAATGGTAGGAAAGGTGCAGATAGCTTTAACAAGAGGATGGATCAGTTTCTCATCTCAGAAAAGCTTATTGAAGGCCCTTGGATTATTAAATCTTGGGTGGCCTCAGGGGACCTATATGATCATATTTCAATCCTTTTTAAGATGGATAAGAAAGAACCAAAGCCTCCCTCCCCTATGAAATTGAATCCTTCTTGTCTCTTAGAGGATGGCTACTGGAATCTGATCACCTCGACCTAGACCCATCTAGATCCAGTTTATGGAGTTTCTTTTATGCAGTAGTTTGTGGATAACTTGACGAGGGTGAAAGAAGTCACCAAAGGACGGGTAAAGTCTTTCAATAAAAAATCCCAGGTGCTTCTTCTTCAGACTAAGAAAAATATTAATCATGTCCTTGTAGAGAAGCCACCAGACTCTCTCTTTGACAAAGACAAAGCTTCCCTAAAATCTCTTTTGGATCTAGATAGGACCTTCTGGCCAAAGAGGAGTCATCTTGGCATCTCAAGAGTAGAGTGTTATGGCTTGCAAAAGGAGATAACAACACGAAGTTTTTTCATAAATTCACTAGTCAGAGAAAAAAATTGAACTCCATTTGGGAAATTACAAACCTCAATGGAATTCTAGTCCAATCCTCTGAGAAGAAGGAAAAGGCAAGGAGGGACTTTTATGGTAGGCTTTTCATGGAACCTATGGGATGTCCTATTGAAGAAATTTTGAAGGTGGCTAGTTTTTTAGGTATTCTCTGATGAAATGAATTATTCTTTGAATGTCGAAGTTATATGGGATGAAATGCATGCTAATATCTCTTCTATGCAGAAGGGGAAGATCCCCAAAACCGATGGAATTATAGTTGAATTTTACCTGGGTTTTTATGATATTCTCAAAGAGGATATCCTCAAAGTGGTCCCTGAATCCCAATATTCTAGAAAACTCCTTAGATCCTTTAATGCAACATATTTGGCCCTCATCCCTAAGAAGTAGGACGTCGCCTCCTTCAAATATTATAGGTTGATTTCTTGCTACAATTTAATATACAAGCTCATCTCTAAGATAATTGCCAACATGCTTAAGCCCCTTCTCAATGAGTTTATTTATAAAGAGCAATTTGGTTTTCTTTTTAATAGACAAATTCATGATGTAGTTGTGTTGGCCCAAGAATCTCTCCATTATATAAACTAATAAGATCCCTTCTGTTGTTCTTAAGTTGGATCTCTCCAAGACCTATGATAAGTCCAACTGGGTTTACCTTCACCTTGATTTGATTCAAATGTGATTGCATCTCTCTCTGGTCAACTGGATTATGGGTTGTGTTCAGTGTGCCTCGTTTGTTGTTCTCATAAACGATTCCCCTTCTAAATTCTTTCACCCCTCTAGAGGTCTAAGACAAGACTGCCCTTTGTCTCCTTTCCTATTTCTTCTAGTGGATGAGGAGCTTGAAAAAATTATGGTTAATCCAAGGGCTCGAGGCAAGATGAAAGGAGTGAAAGTATTTCCTTCAGAAATCATTACTCATTTTTTTGTTTGTTGACGATGTTCTCTTGTTTGGTGCAGGATCTCCTCAGGAGTTCCTTGTTTTAAAAAGGACTATGGACCTCTATTATCGTTCTACATGAATAAAGAACAACATGGTTAAGTCCAACCTTCTTTATCATTTCCCTCGAGAGGACCTTCAAGAGTAGCTAGACAATTTTCTCCCTTTCTCTCATAAAAAAATGGATGAAGGAATGAAGTACCTCAGCTTTGTATTGAAGCCTAATGTTTATGCTTTCAAGGATTGGATATGGTTATATAAGAAAGTGGAATATTGAATCTCTTTGTCAGTATAAGGATAGATATCGAGGGGAGGTCGGTTGGTTCTTTTGAAAACAATCTTAGAAAGCATACCAGTATATTGGACTTTTATTGCAAAGGTCGTGAAAGGGATTCTTACAAAAATTAGAATGGCTAGTCTTCGCTTTTGGACAAGAAACAAGAAATATGATGTCATGCCTTTAGTAAAGTGGCCAAGTATTTCCCATCCCAAGTATTTAGGTGGTTGGGGTATTAAGAATATTTATCTCTTCATCTAGTTGTTTTATGTCAAAAACATCTGGAGACTTACTTATAACAGATCACTATGGAGAAGGGTGATGGAATCAAAGTACTTTGGAGGAATTTTGATGTAACATTGGTTCTGATCTCCTTGTAAATTGATAAAGGATATTTCAATTGTACAGAAATATTTCATGAATTATTTCCCCCTTGTTGGCATCTGGACCCTCTGGAAAATAGGCAATGACAAAAAGGTCAGGTTGGGGGAGGATCCATGTGTAGGAGAAGATGAGGCTTATAATATTTATGATGATATTATTGCATGCTTACATGATCAGGGTCTCTTTTCTCTTTGGGATGTTAAATCTCCAAATCATGACTAGATTGGTAGGATTGGATGGAAATCAGAAGTGGATCTGGGTCTAGAAAGGTCGACATGTTGCGGAATGGAGGAGTTATGTAGGAAATATTTGCTCTAACTATGTTTAAACTAATTGAAGATAAGAAGGATGTTTTATGTTGTTCAAAAAACCCCTTGACAGACAATTACACAGCTAAACTTGGTTATAAAGCTCAAGTCGAGGCTGCTTTTCAAGGAGAGAAGTCCTAGTGGTGGGATTGGGTTTGGAAATTGCATGCTCCTCTAAAGGTTAAGATTCTTTTATAGTTGGTTCTTACAAAAAAAATATTGACATGGGATAATGGACTCAAAATGGGATGGATCAACCCCAACAGATGCACATTGTGCAGGAAGGATTCTGAATCAGTTCTTCATCTTTTTGTCTCATGTTCCTTTTCTTCCCAGGTGTGGTATTTTATTGTTAAAATGTTTGGACCAAAGGAAATATGGAATTTGGCATGTCTTGAATACTATATTAAACCCTGAATTTCAAATGTATCAGTGGGATGTTATGGATCTCTTCCAAGATTTTTTATTTATTTTATTTGGTGGGCACGTAATCTCAACATATTACAAGATAAGATCAATCTTGTGGAGTTAGTGTCAAACTTGATTGAAAATATGACACATGAGTTCAAATGCGAGCCTGAAAGGTCAATCCCATTCAATCCTTCCATGCCCACTCTTGACGTTGATATTCCATGGAGTTTTTTTTATGGTTCTTATCAAGGGCACCCCCCAAGATGTAGAGTAAGAATGGTTCTTTGCTTGAATGCATCCCACTAGTTTCATTTGTGTTATGCTCCTAGGCATGGATCCAACATGAAATTATAGTTTGTCATGTTGTGGACGCTCTGCATTATGCTAAACATATTGGTTTAACTAAATTGTAGATTATGGGTGATTCTGCAGTGGTGATTGATTGGGAAGATGACAAACTAAAAGTGCAGGTTGTTCGTCTTTAGTCTATAACGTGTCAGATACAAGATTGTTTTCGAGGATTCAAGTGGAACTCTTTTTCTCATATATATAAATATCTCAACAAGAAATCAGATGAGTTTCCCAAAGAATCCTTGATGCTTCTTGATGGTTACCTCATTTCTTGGGATTTATTTGATGATCAAATGAGAGAGACCATGTCTTTCCTCCTCTAATTTTCCTTTTGGTGTGAAAGTATAGAATTGTCATGCAACTTTTGTTCTGCATATTTTTGTTTGAAAATAGGCAATAGTTTACCAAGGGTCTAACTTAATGTATAATAATTTTGTAATTGGAAGAATGTATATGTAGCTAGTTATGGGTGGATGTGCAGAGAAGTAATTTGGGCTTGGTGTGTTGGAATAGGTCTGGGTTTTTCTGTGTAGTCCCACAAGGACTAAAAAGACCGTGTGTTCTATATGTGCTTCATTGCCTCAGAATCTGTAAGAATGCACAACAATATTTTCCACTTCTATTTTTTGCATGCCAATCCATATATTCAATTATATTTACAACAAAACATGTGTTTACAATCTTGGAGATATGGGTAAGTGGCATAATACTTTTTGTGGGACATTTTCTACCTTTATATCAAAGTGGTAGTGACTTATGTTCCATTTAAGACACATGGAATTATATTTATGTCATCCTTTGTATAAGATACAATCTTTTGGACATGCATGATATACTTTGTAATCAACACCCAAATAAGTGAACAATTGTTTAGCATCTTTACATGTACTAGGAAGTGCATTGTTCAATGGAAACTATTTATCTTGCAACAAAAATAATTTGAACTAACATTAACAACTAACTAACAATTCACCAAGTTGAAAAGATCTAAGGGGTCTTAAAGCACACTATATTAAGGTACATATCACATTTTATACCTTAAAAAAGATGTAAATCCACTATTTCACCATCCATATTTTGCTTTCAAATTACAAAACATTAGAGAAAAAGTCAACTTAAAGAACATTTTTTACCAATGACTATAAAAAGGGGTGTTTGTGCATCCTACATCAAATTATATTTTTCAATGCCATGGTCTGCAATGGCTCCATAAATAACTTCTTAATGTTCATCAACTACATGAATGTATTCCCTCTCAAAAGCATCATGTAACATCTAGTTTTCAATGTTTGTATGGTTACAATATCATATCCACTATTCATATTCACATTGTTTTCCACATGTTGTTCATTCCTATCATTGCCACTTGAACTCCTAGTATTCGTGATGCAGGAGCATCGAGGTCATTTTGAAGATTCCATATTGAAGTTACTAGTGATGGCCAGTAGGGTCATGATCGACTTGTCTGAAGTGGAAATAGAATTAACAATTGCAGATTTTGGTGGGCAGGTGAAGGCATACAAGGAAGAGATAGAATGGATGAAAACATATGAATAACCATCCTAAATATTTTATGAAATGAATGTGCCACAAAACCAAAAGTAGTTTTTATAGAACGTGACAATGCCTCATGTTGAGTGAGAAACTATAATGTTTCTCACAAAACACTTCAGACCCTGTTAGGATAAGTGAGGTAAGAGGGATTGTCACCCTGTGTTTATAGCCTAAGAATGAAATCAAAGTTCCAAATGAAAAGAACCTTGACTTGAATGAAACTTAATTTTATAATATATTTTGTGTTTTTGGGGGTCCTTTTGATTTTAATTGTACATAAGGTAAATAAATAAAAGAAAGATATTGTTGTTAGGGACCTAACCTCCCTAACCCCTCACGTAGATATAATAATATATTTTCCATGTAATAAAGGCCGACATTAATTAATAAGGCCTATTCAATAAATGTGAACAAGTCAATGGAATAAGACCTAATAGAAGCATCTGCTTATAGAAATATCTTCCTCTAGAATGTTTTTTAGAAGATAGAATTAGTAAAAATAAGAGTAGGAGGCATGAGAAAAATTTGCCTTGAGATTTATTGTAATAGAGCTCTGCTCTGCTCTGCTAGAGGTTTCCTCCTCGAAGAGGAAAGTGAACATTGTTTTCTTTCAATAAAGGTCATATTATTGTTGGTATTGTTATTCTCAATATTTTACTATTCCATTGGTATTTTTTGAATATTTCTATTTATGCATATTACATTGCATCTAGTACCTTACAAGTGGTATCAGAGAACTTTCCTTGGCAGGAATTTTGGGTTAAATTTTTTTCCAAAGTAGAGACATGTGCCATCGGCGTCTTTAAAGCACAAAGAATATTTATTTAGCAGGTAAAACTATGGTGGGGAAGACTACACACAATAAATATAGACGGTTTCATGGGGTTGCCAAGAAACCAAAGTTTCACCTTGATGGAAACCTTTGTAACCCTTGTTGGTACCCCTCGAGTAGTATCGCATTAGACAAAATTTGTACACAGCCATCACTCCCATGTATTGGTAGGTATATCAGGAGTCCCCT
Source organism: Picea glauca (assembly GCA_000966675.3). Classification (NCBI taxonomy): domain Eukaryota; kingdom Viridiplantae; phylum Streptophyta; class Pinopsida; order Pinales; family Pinaceae; genus Picea; species Picea glauca. The sequence continues at coordinate 592,165 of JZKD02S1679849.1, read as the reverse complement.
AGGTCTCCTGAAACCAACCCTAGATAAACTGATTGGTCGACTGAATTCTATAGTTCTAACGAGAACAACACTCAGGAAGATATTCTCTAATACCTAGGTAATCAGGTAGTACGACTAAGGGTACGGTCGATCATCCTTAGTTGGTGCCCTAAGATATTGGGTCGCATACTATTGCTTGACCCCACACATATATCAGAGAGCTATAACATAGTGCAAATCCTTGTCCCTAGTCACCCTGAAAATAATGACCTGGAGGGAACATACCAGACAAGGAATAAAAAGGATATTTTGGTAGTGGAACATTGCCCCTGCATTTTAGTTGCAAAATTACTACACATTTTTCCCTGTTAAGAATTTGGGCATTTTGACACTCAGTATTATTCAAGTCAGAGTATAACTCCACATGAGTTAAACCAAAAAAAAAAGGTTTTGGGTCCTACCCACACCCTTATTTGAGACCTATCCCATTAGATTCACCTTTTCTCCCTGATTGTTGTGATACCTATCATTTTAAACCTTATTTTTTACCCTATGGACCCATACCCTGCTTGGCACCCTTTTTTCCCACTTATCCCATTATATTCCTCTTGTTTCCCTGATTGTAGTGGTATATATCACTTATCTTATTTTTTGGACCCACCCCTCCCCTAAATGGCTCCTACTTTCCAAGAATAAACTAATCAGAAATTGAATAATGACATCATTTCCATTCAATCCAAAGTGAATAGTGACATGACTTCCATGCATGCCAAAGTGGATATCATCTAGGACCAACTCAATAGTTGAATGGATGAACTCCACTCCGCTCTCAAACAATTCATGACCTAATGGCACGGTCCTTCCTCCTCTGACCTAAACCCCCAAGTCGAAGGTGTTGACTCTTCAAATCCTATGAAATTTCATTCCAATCATGACCCCCGTCTTCCTAGAGTTGAGGTGAACAAATTTGATGGCTCGAATCCAACAGCCCGGGTCACTCAGATGGAACACTATTTTTCCTTGCATGGAATTACTGATGACTTGACCAAGCTTCTTTACGGTGTTCTCTATTTGGATCTATAATGCCGAAAATGGTGGTAAGGTGTCGAAATGCATACCAAGGGTATGTTTCTTGGACAGATTTTGTCATTGATATGTATGAACGCTTTGACACATACACCCACCATTTATTCCACTTGACCAAGTTGAAACAGTCTAGAACAATTGAATATTTTATGGTTGCCTTTGAGCACTTGGATTTCCGCACAAAGGGTATGATCGATTCCTTCTTATGGGGCTGCTTTATCAATGGCCTCAAGGATGAAATATGATCCCTCAAGGATGAAATATGATCCTAGGTTCTCATGGCTCGGCCCTAGAGTTGGTTGGAAGCGATTAAACATGCCAAGGAAGCACAACATGTCATCTTTTCCCATAACAAGAAACCATCTTTTATTCCCCATCCTAGACCCCCCAATCCTACCCCTCTGGCCACTCCTCTCAAGGTCCAAAATTAACATGGGTGGAAATGGTTGAATTCCAACTCAAGGGTCTTTGTTATAATTGTGATGAGAAATACTTTCATGGGAACAAGTCTAAAGAACCAAAAACATTTATGGCCATTTCGAAGGATGTTGATGATGAATATGTTGAAGTTTCACCTGAGGAAATGCTACCCCAACAGATGATCCTATGTCGCCCTTTGATCCTCTCGAAGTTGAGCCATTGATTTCGTTGAATTCTTTCACTGGTTTTTTTGCTCCCTAAACCCTCAAGTTGATTGGTTACATTAATCATAGGAAATTCATCATCCTAGTTGACAGTGGCAACACTCATAATTCCATTCATCATCTCCTTACACAAGAAATCAATTGTTATATTTGTGCTTTCAACAATTTTCAAATCATGATTTCCAATGGTGGTTCCATGAAATGTGGGGGGTGTTGTGAAAATGTTTGCCTACAAATTGGTGAGTATAACTTGAAATCTCACATGTTTTCTATTGACATGGGTCGTTGTGACATCATGCTTGGTGTTGAATGGATACACACTCTGGGCCCCATAACCTCTGATCCTCCCGAGTTTGAGCCACTGATTTCGTTGAATTCTTTCACTGGTTTTTCTGCTCCCCAAACCCTCAAGTTGATTGGTTACATTAAGCATAGGAAATTCATCATCCTAGTCGACAGTGGCAACACTCATAATTTCATTCATCGTCTTCTTTCCCAAGAAATCAATTGCTATATTTTTTCTTTCAACAATTTTCAAATCATGATTGCCAATGGTGGTTCCATGAAATGTGGAGAGTGTTGTGAAAATGTTTGCCTACAAATTGGTGAGTATAACTTGAAATATCACATGTTTTCTATTGACATGGGTGGTTGTGACATCATGCTTGGTGTTGAATGGATATGCACTCTGGGCCCCATAACCTCTGATCCTCCCGAGGTTGAGCCACTGATTTCGTTGAATTCTCACTGGTTTTTCTACTCCCCAAACCCTCAAGTTGATTGGTTACATTAAGCATAGGAAATTCATCATCCTAGTTGACAGTGGCAACACTCATAATTTCATTCATCGTCGCCTTGCCCAAGAAATCAATTGCTATATTTGTGCTTTCAACAATTTTCAAATCATGATTACCAATGGTGGTTCCATGAAATGTGGGGGGCGTTGTGAAAATGTTTTCCTACAAATTGGTGAGTATAACTTTAAATCTCACATGTTTTCTATTGACATGGGTGGTTGTGACATCATTCTTGGTGTTGAATGGATACACACTCTGGCCCCCATAACCATGGATTTTAAGAATTTAACCATGCAATTTTAGTAGGAAGGACAACAATATAAATTCCAAGGAATTACATCAGGCTCATTGGAGACCATCAATTCCCACCACATGGAAAAGTTACTCAAAAAAGGGCATTCTTGCATCATTTCCCAACTCCACTCCATACAAGCAGTTGAGACACCCTATGTGCACCCCACCCTTCAATCTATCCTTTCCCAACATCACACTATTTTCCAAACTCCCCGAGGCCTTCCCCACTCCCACGACGAACATGACCATTATATTCCTTTAATCTTGGGAAGTATTCCTCCCAATGCTCTCCCTTATCGTCATCCCTTTGCTCAAAAAAATGAAATTGAGAAAATTGTCCAAGAATTTATAGAAGTGAGAGTTATCAGTCCCAGTACCAACCCCTATTCTTCACCTGTAGTCATTGTCCTAAAAACGGAAGGCACTTGGCGCATGTGTCATGATTTTCATACCCTCAACAAACTTACCATCAAGGACAAATTTCCCATTCCTATCATAGATTGCCTTCTAAATGAACCCAATGGGGCTCAATACTTTACCAAACTTGACCTATGTTCTGGCTATCACTAGATACGTATAAAAGAGGAAGGCATTCCAAAGATTTCATTTTTCACTCATGGGGGGCACTATGAGTTCTTAGTCATGCCCTTTGGTCTATGTAATGCCCCATCAACTTTTCAAAGTCTCATGAATCATGTCTTTCACCCTTTCCTCTATCACTTTGTATTAGTTTTCTTTGATGATATTCTCATCTATAGTGAAATGTGGCCAAACCATCTCCACCATGTGGATCAAGTTCTCCATCTACTCTCCAAGCACCAACTTTTCCTCAAACAATTTAAATGTGCTTTTGGCATCTCTAAAGTTGAGTACCTGAGTCATATTGTTGACAAGGATGGTGTAAGGGTGGATCCTCAGAAAATTGAAGGTATGCAGAATTGGCCTCACCCTAAAACTCTTAAAAGTTTGCGTGGTTTCCTGGGTTTAATGGGATATTATCACAAGTTTGTTCAGAATTATGGAAAAATTGTGGCTCCCCTAACAAATCGCCTTAAAAAGAATTCTTTCAATTGGACTCAAGTAGCTCACCAATCCTTCCAAGCCTTGAAAGAAGCTATGTGCACTACTCCTGTATTGGCCCTCCATGACTTCACCAAGACCTTTGTTCACGAATTTGATGTATCAGGGAGAGGAATCGGGGAAGTCTTCTTAAAAGATGTATGACCTTTGGCTTTCACCAACAAATTGTTGTCAGAAAGACATTTGGGCCAATCGATCTATGAAAAGGAAATGTTGGCTATTTTGCATGCAGTGGGTCTATGGTGCCCTTATCTATTGGGACAATGTTTCTGAATTAAAACAGACCATCAAAGTCTCAAATACTTCCAAGAACAATGAATTTCATCCCTGGAGCAACAAAAATGGGTGACCAAGCTATTTGGATATGATTATGAGATCATTTACAAAAATTCGAAAGAAAATCTGATGGTTGATGCTCTTTCCAATAAATATGAAGAAGAAGGATCCATCTTTTCCCGTGTAATGTCCTCATTGGCCTAGGAGGCATAATGAATGGTTCCGCTAGCCTAAATTGGTTCATGTAGGCTCAGTCGGAAAAATTACCTAGGGAACTCAACTTTTGCCTAGGAAATGACTTTATAAAGTGAAAAAGGGAAAAAGGGGGACATGGGTCTTAGGAAAAACAAAGTCACTTAAAAATTATAAAGTGTGCAAGCATAAAGTGACTTTAAAAGAAAATTAAAAAGTAAAGTGAGTCGGAAATAAATCCATGAAGAAATAAAAGAGGGGAAAAGAGAAGGTGCCCCTCATTCTTGCATTAACTCATTTGAGAAAAATATTTTGGAGAGCTTTTGAGAAGAGAATCTAGGGTTTTTGGAAACCATTCATTTATCTTTGGTTTGGGTGTTGCAATGATACAACCTAGCTATATTTGGGAAGAGGTCACCTCAGATTTCTTCATTGATCTTTATTGTAGCTGAGTTTATTCTCTCGTAGTTGAGATATTCCTTGTGACGGAATAGTTTCAGGATTTCTGACTGAGTTTGATTTGAAAGGGGGTCAAATATTTTGTGTTGGGTGGCATATTCTCATTGAAAAATGTTTCTCTGTAGTGGGGGGGAAATTTAGGGTGTTTTGGGCGTATATCTTCAGTTGGATGGCCGAGTTTACACTTGAATCAAAGCTCTTTAACTCTGTGGGTCGTGTTATTGTCTTGAGGGGCTGAAATATCAACTTTTATGGGCGCCTCCTTCATTTTGGGCACATTACTTCTCTTCTGGGTGCACTTGTTTAAATATTCGGCTCTTACTCTTATTGTTGGGGGCTATTATCCCATTGTTGGACGTTTGGTTTATTTATGAGATCCATTCCACCATTGTTGGGCGTTTTTCTCTTGTTGGGGCACCACAATAATATCCATAAGGTTGTTGCTTCATTGTTGGGCATTATTCCTCCAGGTGGGCACATTTGTTCTTGTTGGGAATTACCTATGGGCACCTTCCTCACTTGTTGGGTGCTTTCCTCTACTTTTGGGTGCTACAAACATTGTTAAGGTGCATTATCTTTATTGGGTGGTGCCTTACCTCTAATCTGGGCGCATATATACACAAAATATGCTTGCTAATTGAAGTCTGATATTTATCTCAAGCTGTGTGCATTCACCATCATTTATGAGTGTGGAAACCCGTCATTATTTATGGGGAATTGATATATCTATTTGGGGCCAGTTCCATCACTCATATTCAACGTATAAGCTTGGTATTAACTCTATATTGGTTGTTGCATAAACATATATATCTAAAGGAAATTCTCAGAGAGTCACATCTCTAATAGGCGGGTCTATTCTACACAACGTGGACATATTCTCACTCCAGGTTATATCTTTTCATTGCACTCTCTTGTAATTGCTTGCTGATGTGTAAAACAATTGTTGGAAGTGTCTTATATCAACACTATGGCAATCTATGTACGATCTTCACAATATTAATTAAATAAGAAACAACTCCTCTTGACTTTATATATGCAGTGATATATTTCAGTATGATTGCTATTGGATATTGCCTCTAAATTGTTAAAAGTTGTCTCATTACAAGGAATCATTAACATTGCACTTACAACAGTTTGGGTTTAAACTATTTGAAGAAATATATCAAGGATAAACCAACCTTAAACTCAGAAAATTTGCCAAAAAACATAAATAGATATCTAGTTGGGATATTACAGTGGTATCAGAGCATGTTCCTCTGCAGCTATGGGCTCTAATGGTCATTTCTAATCAGATTTATGAGACCAAAATATGAGTAGAACATTACCTACCGAAGATGTAGGGGAAGAACCCCAGATCCCCCTAGGTGGGAAGAAGAAGAAGTGGTTAGAGAAGAAGGGACATGAGAGGCAGCACCATCTATCATACCTAAGGGAAAAGGAACTATGGGGGAAGAAGATGATACCAAGATCAACAGTTTGTTCAATATCTTGAATGACTTGGCCAAGGGTCAAAAGGCCATGATGGACCTCATGGGGAAGTTTGCTAAGAATTCGTTGGAGGGCACAACGAAGCAGAACCAGAATGGTGATGGGGGTTCAAACAATAGAGAAGGAAACCACTCACACACTACCATGCAAATCCACCCCCACTTGTACACCAAACCCCCCAGACCCACTATGCCTCAATTTTTGGGGAATGAGGTCGCAGGTCCATTGATGCAGGTTGAGTAGGATGAGCCCTATAGAGCATATTTAGAGGAGTACAGGAGACTAGGAGATGATTTCCACTCAACCATTTCCTTCACGGAGTTCTGCAATATGAAGAGAAAAAATCGACCGAGAGGGCCCATGAGGGCCATGCCACACAATTTTGAGTTGTAGCATACCATTGGGAAAGTCATTATTCCCAAATTTGACAGGGGCTCTCATGGGTGCATAAGCTCGACACTTATTTCTAGTTGCACCATATGATCGAGACATATGCCATTAAATTGGCCACCTTGCACCTGGATGGAAAGGCCCATGAGTGGTGGTACCATGGGTTAGTCACTTTGGGACATGTCAGGGTTACCTCCTACCTGGACTTCACACAGAAACTCATCGAGAGATTTGATAGGAAGGACCCTGAGCTTCACTTCAGAGATTTGGCTCAGCTCAAACAGACAGGTAGCCCAGAGGCCTATATATCTTAGTTTCAGAGGGTCACGGTGATGGTGTCAGACATTTCAGAGTGACGTCTGGTGATGTTGTTTGTTGAGTGGATAATGGAGCCTCTACAGGGATGGGTTAAGGCCTACAAGCCTACCTCTTTGTAGGATGCAGTCAACAGGGCTTGGGACATGCAAGATGCAGTTCCTAAAAGATGGTTTCCACCCAAACCCACTTTTACCCCAAAGACTAAGGAAATCAAACCACCTCAAAGAGATTGGGACATAAAACCCAAAATGGATGAAGAGACTAGGAGAGAATTGAGGAAAAAGAAATTGTGTTTCAGCTGTTAGGAGCCATGGGAACCAGGGCACAAATGCGTCAGGAAGGATATAATGGGAAAGGCCCATTACATTGAGGTATACTCCGACAGTGACAGTGATGAGGATGAGGATGTGGATCAGGAACATGACCAGGTACGTATAGCATCAGGAGAGGAGTCTTCACAGGCTGGGGCTAAGGACCCAACCATGGAATCGATGTCAGGATTTCTGAGGTATCATACCTTCAGGGTCAAAGGTGTCCTACAGAAGCACAAGGTGACAATATTGATCGATGGGGGAGCATCCCATAACTTCATTGACGGTAACATGGTCTAGAGGAGAGTAATTCCGACAAATGAATTCTATGGGTTCACAATAGTCATACCAGGAGGCCACCAGATGAGTCACACCAAGTGGATTCCCAAACTCACAATAACCATGGGAAACTACTCAATGATAGATTATTTCTTTGTGGTGGACTTACTAGACACCAATGTAGTGTTGGGATTTCAATGGATTTACTCTATTGGGAGATACACTACGGATCAGAGGACCATGGAGATGGAGTTCACATGCCCAGATGGAAAGAAAGTGGTCCTACGAGCCATGCACCAGTACTCACCGAAGTTTGTGTCATCGTACAACATGGAGGAAATTATGAGGCATGGTAATATCGAGTGGGATATAGAGTGTTTTATTTTTGACATAGAGCCACCTGACCATCTGTAGCAACTTCCAGAGGACTTACAAGTACTACTTCACAAACATCATAAAGTATTTAGTGACATTCCTCATGGAATTCCACCTAATAGAGGTTTTGAGCATATCATAGAGCTAGAAGAGGGGGTCCAAGCAGTTATCACAAACCCCTATAGGCACCCTAAATTTTACAAGAATGATATTGAAAAAACCATTAAAGAATTGTTGAAAATGGGTCACATCCACCCTAGTTCCAACCCATTTGCCTCTTTCGTGGTCTTAGTTAAGAAGAAGGATGTTGCTTTGCAAATGTGTATTGACTACAAGGCCCTAAATAAGAAGACAATCAAGAATTAGTACCCCATACCCAGGATCGATGAATTAATGGATGAGCTCAGGGGAGCCAATTTCTCTCGAAGATTGATCTTCGATCAGGGTATCATCAGATCAAGGTACGAAAGTGGGACGTACCTAAAACAAACTTCAGATTCCACTATGGGAATTATGAGTTTCTGGTCATGCCATTCGGGCTAACTAACACCCCTACCACTTTCCAGTCGTGCATGAATCATGTGTTCAATAAGCAGTTGAGGAAGTTCTTATTGGTATTCTTTGATGACATCCTCATATACAACAAAACATGGGAATACCATATGCGACACCTGGATGAAGTACTTGGTATTATAAAGAGTCAGCAGTTGTATGTGAAGGAATCTAAGTATGAATTTGGTATGACATAGATGCTCTAATTGTGGCACGTGATTGGGAAGAATGGGGTACAGGTGCACCAAGAAAATATCAGGGCGATCATTGAGTGGCCAACTCCTAGGAACGTGACAAAACTGAAAAGCTTCCTTCGTATTTGCACTTATTACAGGAAATTTGTTAATAGATTCTCACAGTTGACAACGCCATTGACCGATCTCACCAAAAAGGGGTATTTTGTTTGGATAGAGGAGGCCCAAGAGACATTCGATAAAATGAAGCAGGTGATGAGTTCATGCCCTGTTTTAGCACTCCTTGATTTCACTCAGCCCTTTGTTTTGGAGTGTGATGCTTCGGGAATTGGGATAGGATCTGTATTGATGCAAAATAGTAACCCCATAGCATTTGAGATCCGCAAACTCTGAGAGTATGAGCAGAATTAATCCATATATGACAAAGAGATGTTGGCCATAATGCATGCTTTGACCAAATTTTGATAGTACCTGGTGGGGAACAGGTTCAAGGTAAAGATCAAACATAATAGCTTGAGGTTTCTCATGGAGCAAAAGGAGCTGAGCGAGCGGCAAAAAAATGGATCAGTAAAATCCAAGCCTACGATTTTGAGATTGAGTATGTGAAAGGAAAAAATAATGTGGTTGTCAACGCCCTATCTAGGATACCCACTCTCTCTCTCTCATGGAGATTTCGGTGGAATGGAAGGCACTTATATTGGTAGAATACTCCAAAAACAGGTTTTCTTGTGAGATACTTGATGGTCAAAGATTTGATGATAGGTACAAGGTTATTGACGACATCATATATTATAAGGACGAAATCTATTTAGTACCAGAATCTCATTTGAAGGACAAAATTCTGCATGCAACGCATACTTCTCCTTTGGCAGGTCATACATGATACCTGAAGACTTATAGAAAAATTCAGGAGAGGTTCTCTTGGAAGGGTCTCAAGACTAATGTATTGAATTTGTATGGGAATTCCACATCTGTTAGCAAAACAAGGTGGAACATACCCACCCAGCATGATTTCTCCAACCTCTTCCCATTCCAGAACAAAAATGGGAAATCATTTCGATGGATTTTATCACAGGGCTGCCTCTAGTTTAGGGGAAAGATTGTATCTATGTGGTGGTTGACAGGTTTACTAAATTCGCCCATTTATTTGCCATATCGTCCAAATACTTTGCAGCGCAAGTAGCATAATTGTTCGTCCAAGAGGTATTTCGACTGCATGGACTGCCCAAGACAATTGTTAGTGATCGAGACAACAGATTCATGGGGGGCTTCTGGCTGGAGATGTTCAGACTCATAGGGACATAATTAATGCCTAGTACCAATTATCACCCTCATAATGATGGGAAAACTGAAATTTTGAACAAGTGGCTCGAGGGATATTTGAGAAATTATGTATCGGGGAAACAAAAGGTGTGGATCAAATGGCTACACTTGGGTGAACATTGTTATAACACCAATTATCACATGTCGATCAAGATTACACCTTTCAAATATTCATATGGTTATGACGCCACCACCTTTGTGGATCGATCATTTGGGGACAGTCGGGAACCCAAAGCCAAAGATTTGATTCAAGAGAGTCAGTACATCTTGCGAACTCTCAAAGATAATCTGTAAATAGAACATAATCAACAAAATATGTATGCCGACAAGATTAGAGTGGAGCGCAGTTTTGAGGTGGGAGACTTGGTATAACTCTGCTTACATCCATACAGGAAATCATCCTTGAAAATGAAAGGGGCAGAGAAATTGAAGCCACAATTCTATGGTCCCTACAGTATTTCGAGGCGAGTCAAGGAGGTAGCTTATGAGTTAGAGCTTTTGGAGGGGTGTAAGATACACAATGTCTTTCATGTTTCCTGCCTGAAGAAGGAAGTGGGACAACATGCTGTCATTTCTACAGAGGTGCCACCAATGGATGAGGAGGGGCAGTTGATTCTAATTATGGAGGAGGTATTGGAGACTAGAGAGCGGAAATTAAGGAACAAGAGCATTAAAGAGTACATGATCAAATGGAAAAATCTACCTATCGAGGACGCTACTTAAGAAGGGGAGAAGATATTGCAACATCTTGGATTACAGTTTCTTGGGGACAATCAATCTCAGGAGGGGAGGACTGTAATGTCCCCATTGGCCTAGGAGGCATAATGAATGGTTCTGCTAGCCTAAATTGGTTCCTGTAGGCTAATTCAGAAAATTTACCTAGGGAACTCAACTTTTGCCTAGGAAATGAATTTATAAAGTGAAAAAGGGAAAAAGGGGGACATGGGTCTTAGGCAAAACAAACTCACTTAAAAATTATAAAGTGTGCAAACATAAAGTGACGTTAAAAGAAAATTAAAAGTAAAGTGAGCAGGAAATAACTCCATGAAGAAATAAAAGAGGGGAAAAGAGAAGGCGCTCCTCATTCTTGCATTAACTCATTTGAGAAAAATATTTTGGAGAGATCTTGAGAATAGAGTCTAGGGTTTTTGGAAACCCTTCATTTATCTCTAGTTTCGGTGTTGCAACGATACACCCTAGCTAGATTTTGGAAGAGTTCACCTCAAATTTCTTTATTGATCTTCATTGTAGCTGAGTTTATTCTCTCGTAGTTGAGATTTCCTTGTGACAGAAGAGTTTCAGGATTTCTAACTGAGTTTGATTTGAAAGGGGGTCAAATATTTTGTGTTTGGCAACATATTCTCATTGAAAAACGTTTCTCTGCAGTGGGGGGGAAATTTAGGGTGTGTTGGGCATATATCTCCAGTTGGATGGCTAAGTTTACACTTGAATAAAAGCTCTTTAACTCTATGGGTCGAGTTACTATCTTGAGGGGCTAAAATATCAACTTTGTTGGGCGCCTCCTTCATTTTGGGCACATTACTTCTCTTCTGGGTGCACTTGTTTAAATATTGGGCTCTTACTCTTATTGTTGGGGGATATTATCCCACTGTTGGACATTTGTTTTATTTCTGAGATCGATTCCACCATTGTTGGGCATTTTTCTCTTGTTGGGGTGCCACAATAATAATACAGAAGGTTTTTACTTCATTGTTGGGCGTTATTCCTCTTGGTGGGCACATTTGTTCTTGCTGGGAATTACCTTTGGGTGCCTTCCTCACTTGTTGGGCGCTTTTCTCTACTTCTAGGTGCTACAAACATTGTTAAGGTCCATTATCTTTATTGGGTGGCACCTTTCCTCTAATATGGGCGTATATATACATAGAAAATGGATGCTAATTGAAGTCTGATATTTATCTCAAGCTGGGCGCATTCACCATCATTTCTGAGTGTGGAAACCCATCATTATTTTTGGGGAATTGATATTTTTGTTTGGGGCCAGTGCCATCACTCATATTCAATGTATAATCTTGGTATTCACTCTATATTGGTTGCTGCATAAACATATATATCTGAAGGAAATTCTCAGAGGGTCACATCTCTAATAGGTAGGTATATTCTACACAGCATGGATATATTCTCACTCTAGGTTATATCTTTTCATTGTACTCTCTTGTAATTGCTCTCTGTTGTGTAAAACAATTGTTGGAAGTGTCTTATATCAGCACTGTGACAATCTATGTAGGACCTTCACAATATTAATTAAATAAGCAGCAACTCCTCTTGACTTTATATTTGCAGTGATATATTTTAGTACTGATTTTTATTGGATATTTCCTCTAAATTGTTAGAAGTTGTCTCATTACAAGGAATCATTAAGATTGCACTTACAACAGTTTGGGTTTAAACTATCTGAAGAAATATATCAAGGATAAACCAACCTTAAACTCGGAAAAATTGCCAAAAAACATAAATAGATATCTAGTTGGGATATTACATCCCTCTCATTCATTGTCTTTGACTAGCTTTTGACCGTTCACTAGGAATGGTTGCAAGATCCCAAAATTTCTAGCCTAATCCAAAAACTACAACAAGATACGCTTGGCACAATGAATATTTTTGCTATAAATGTCACCTATATTTAAGAAAACATTTGACCCTTAAATCCACAGTGCTCTTTGAGTTTCATGATTCACCTATAGTTGGGCATTTAGGTTTTACCAAAACTTATGAAAAGGTCAAACATTCTTTCTTTTGGGACAATATGAAACAGGAAATCTAGACCTTTGTGGTTGAATGTGATACATGTCAACACAATAAGGGTGAGATTGTCAAAAATCCTAGCACAATCCAACCGCTTTTGATTCCACCTACTATTTGGATGGATATTTCAATGGATTTCATTGTTGGCTTACCCAAATCAGGGAATAAGCCAGTCATCATGGTGGTAGTGGATCATCTTTCCATCTATGCTCATTTCTATGCTTTTCAACACCCGTTCACCACGTCTACAATGGATCAAATTTTTATGGATAGTATCTTCAAACTCCATGGAATGCCTCAATCTATTGTTTCTGACTGTGATCCAAATTTTACCAACAATTTATGGAAAAAATTATTCAGAGTCTAGGGCACTCAATTGCATATCAATACAATGTATCATCCCCAAACTGATGGCCAAACCGAAGCGATCAATAAGTATTTGGAAACATACTTGAGGTGTTTTTTATCCAATAGACAACATCAGTAGGTTTAGTGGTTATTCCTAGCTAAATGGTGGTACAACACCTCTTACCATATTGCCATTCCCATGACTCCCTTTGAGGCATTGTATGGATAGAATCTACCATCGGTTCTCCCATACATGTCGAGTGTCTCCAAGTTTCAGGAGGTTGACTGCCATATTACAGTATGCATGACCATTCTTTGTACTCTCAAAGAAAATTTTGTCATGGATCAGAACCGCATGAAGCAACAAAAAAATCATGGTCATTCTGAACTTCAATATGTCGAAGGGGGCCAGGTGTTTCTTCGTCTACAATCGTACAAGAAGACTTCACTAAAATACCAATAGTGTTAGAAAATTTCCCCCAAATTTGACAGTCCTTATACTATTCTCAAACAAATGGGGCTAGTGGCCTATCAGTAAGATTTTCCCAGTCACTCCAAGCTACATCTTTTTTTTCATGTCTCATGCCTCAAGAAAGTGATTGGAAACAAGTGCCACCCCCATACTAGTCTACCAAAATTGAATGAAGAAGGTTCCATTTGGTTGTATTCACAAGCAGTATTGGACAAACACAAGCATCGTCTTCGTCAGCACACCATCCAAGAAGTATTATTTCAATGGAAGGATACTCCACCCAAAGATGCCACCTGGGAGTCAACTACCATTCTGCAACAATTTCCTCATCTTAAGCCTTGAGGACAAGGCTATTTTCCAAGGGGGAGGGCATGTTAGGGACGTAACCTCCCTAACCCCTCACGTAGATAGAATAATATATTTTCCATGTAATAAAGGCCAACATTAGTTAATAAGGCCTATTTAATAAATGTGAAAGTCAATGTAAGAAGACATAATAGAAGCTTTTGCTTCTAGAAAGATCTTCCTCTAGAATGTTCTTTAGAAGATAGAATTAGTATAAATAAGAGTAGGATGCATAAGAAATCTTTGTCTTGAGATTTATTGTAATAGAGCTTTGCTTTGCGGGAGGTTTCCCCCTCGAAGAGGCAAGTGAACATTGATTTCTTCCAATAAAGGTATTATTGTTGGTATTGTTATTCTCAATATTTTACTGTTCCATTGGTATTTGTTGAATATTTATGTTTATGCATATTAGATTACGTCTGGTACCTTACAATTACAATGTCGAATAGAAATGTACATAAATGAATATAAACGCTTTTAAAACTGAAATTTATAATAACAACAATAATAACAAGAAATCTGGAAATACAAGCATTTAAAAAAGTTTAAATATTGAAGAAATAAGAGCCAACCATGAGAAAAATGCAATGCTCCTTTTATAAATAACTAAACAACGGTTTGAAATAAATGATTTTAGAAATATCTATGAAGAATTGGACCAGAGAAGTCTTTAGAAGCCTCAGATGCAAATAAACTAATATAAAGGCAACCAAGTTCCATAGAAAGAAAATGAAATCCTACAGTCAACTCTAACCAACTCAAGTGATGTGAAGCACACAATTAATATTCTTAAGGGGAAGACCACATGATTAGTATCACTCTGCCTTTCTTTGTCACCTTTTAAGTAAATCCATCTCAATTGATGATTGAGTCCCTTCATTGATGTCCTTGCCTTTTGTACTTTTATTCAACACTACATAACTTGACAATGTTGTAGAATGTGATAGTGTTGCAAAACGTGATGGTAAATGTTGTAGAACATAGCGTGAGAGAAAATAAAAATGGTCAAGAGGAAATTTGTTTACATCTGTATAAGGTATTCCAAAGGATGTGTTGATGAAGGAGAACATTTCTAAGTGGAATATGGAAGGTCACACTACAAAAGAAGAATCGTTGGGAAGAGATTGATCCCAATGTAGAAACAAAAAGGAAAAAGATGGAAATGAAAGGTCATGAGTGTTGGTAGCTTCACATCATGAGAATACCTTTTGGAAGCTAAAGGTGAATGGATTTATAAAGATAAATAAATACAACATGAATGAGGCAAGAAGAGGAACTTGTAGAAAGAATAGAAGGTGGCTTGAAGAAGAAGAGAGGAGATGTCAAGAGGGATGATATAAGGCAATGGTTGAGATTTTCATGGTCCTTGGCCTAGCAACCCAATGGAATTTGTAATATGATATGTGGAAATTGATCCATTGTAATTATTTTCTATAGAAATGAATAAATGAGAGAGAGAGTGAATTGAATGGTGGTTTTTACCTTTGAGTTTCCATGTTAAATCCCTATGTGTAATGGGTGAATGAGTCTCTGTGGTTATATTGTTGTGTAGTTATGTATGTATTGTTGTAGAATGTATTTCTTTTTCTTGGATTATTAATGTTGTATGGATGTCAAGTATGGGAAATGTTTTTTTCCTATCGAGAACATTTCCATTGTGAATGCATGTCATTATGTGTGTGTGTGTGTGTGTGTGTGTGTGTGTGTGTGTGTGTGTGTGTGTGTGTTTGCGTGCGCGCATGTGTGTGCGTGTGTGTGTGCGTGTGTGTGTGTGTGGAAGTATTAGCCATTGGTGACATTATGCCTAAGTATAATATTTGTACAAAGAATCCTATTAGTGTGTTGAACCATGACTAAATATTATCATGTAAGATGTTTGTGAGGATAAGAGATCATTTTATAATACAAGTTTGAGCACAAAGGTTGCCAGATCATAGAATAGGGTTTTCATAATATAGATTCATGAGATGTGAGAATCTTGTGCATGAGAAATGATAGGTTCCTTGGTTTCTAAAAAACTTTTGATTACAGGATTGAGAGACATAACCTAAAGAGTGATGCCACCATGAAGAATGCATTGATATGTTTCTAAGCATATGCTTTTTTTGGAAATGGCATTGTACAAAGTTGAAAATCTCTTGTTATAAAATAAGAATATGGAGTAGATTGATTAGTGAAAATTTTTGCTTTGTAGTGTCCAATTATTTGTTCTACGAAAGAATAGACGGTGATGAATGTAAAACTTTAGTAGTTGTAGCATTGAAGGTTGTGAATTTTGCGTGGTTCTATTATGCAATAGAGGATTTGGTGATTTTGCATTCTTAATTTTGGGTAGAAAGCTTGAATTCTACTGTGAATTTACTCTAATAAGAGAGAGGAGGGGTATCCTCTTACATCAAGTGGTATCAGAGCTAGCTACAAATATGGGGTGAAATAACTTGCAAGAGTATTATAGCATATATAGCTCTAGGATGAAATAATTTGCAAGAATATTATAGCATATATAGCTCTAGGATGAAATAATTTGCAAGAATATCAGAGAAAGTTTCAGCTCTAGTCGAGAATTTATAGAATTATCAAAACTAATTATCTCTTGAGAGTTGGGTTCCGTGAGATCAATTCCTATGTAACCATGGTAGTAAAGAAACTTGAGATAAGGTTATTTCAACTTGTGTTTTCTAGAATAGGAGTGGTGGAGGAAATTCCAAAAGAAAGGTCTATGCATGATATTTTGGTTGAGGACTACAAGACAACTCCCAAGAATGTCATTGTGAAGAGGATCAAGTCAAGGAGGTATGAGGAACCAATAATTAGAAGAATTGGAGATGATCAAATCATAGTAGATTCAAAACCAAAATATGAGATGGAGGAAATACTATTAGAGGCATAAGATAAGGAGAATAATATGCACAAGATAAAGAACTAGATGTCAAAGAAAAGAATGTAGTTGTTAAAGGGAAAATATTAAATCTACAAGAAGAATAAGATAACACAATCAAGTTTTGCAACAAAAGAGGGAAGAAGGAGAATGAAATAAAGAAAGTATATAAAGTTGTTGCTGAGAAATAATATAGCCTCTAATATTATTTTCTCGTAAATATAAAGGCAATGTGGGTCATGAGAGAAATTGATTATTGAATAAGGTGACAATTGTGGTGGAAGTTATTCATGATTGTTATCTCGAGATGAAAGGATAATCACTTGAAATGAGCCTAAAGTGTGTCATTTGAATTTGTAGCTGAATTTTGGCTACACAAGGATACCCCATTGAAGGTGTGACATGGAAGAGGAAGATATGACTGCATGTCATGAGCGAGTAGGATCCTTGACTATAGAATTGGGATGCAAGAGAAAAAGTAGTTAGAAGGTTTTGTAGATTGGATACTAGGATCATATGTTCCAAGGAACATGTTGGCAGCAATGTGATGGTGGAATTACATTGTTTCCAGATGGTGGCTATAGATTCAGAGTGGCACTAAATCCAAGAGGAAATGAGAATGAATAGATATGTAGAAGTTTATAGCGATGGAAGGTAGAGGCAGATATGGTGTGTGTTGGATGTGAATAAAAGGAGGGAGTGAAGATGATTTTTTTTTCCCTTAACATTTTATTTGTTTGTTTGTAGGAAGAATGAAATTTGTAGTTGTATATGAAAGAGGATGTACTTGACTAAGAAGGATATATGAATATTGATGTAGAGCCCCCCCTTCTCTCCTCGGGGTTTCTCAACCTCCCGGTCTAGGATCGTTCAATCTAATGAGTCAGATCGACTCTTTGGGCCTTTGCTAGACCCCAATTACTTACACAGGTCCCCTTTCCTCCAAAGTGTAGGTTTTGTCAAACCTGCGGGCCCTTTCGTGGCCTCTTTGAAGAATTTAAATAACATACATTATCTCCCCTCGCTAGGTCCTTTCCTTCACATGTGACCTCGAGCTATGATCTCACGTAAACACGTGATTGCGGGGTGGCCAAAAATGGTTTGAGACAACACCGTTTTTATCACCGCAATTCATTATCAATCACCATGTATCCCTTTGGAAATAATATGGTTTCGATTGCGGCCCTCTCTATGATTTTTAAAGTTCGAGCACTTTCTATCCCCAAAATTAAGCATGAACATTGATCTTGTGATCTTAGGCGTTGCCTCTTGATCGATGGCTGAGATCCATCCTCTTTCTGCCTTGGTCAAATATCAGTCACCGACCCTTCTCCTCCCTTCACATGCACTCCTAGATCCCCACGATATATTGACGTGTGCCCTCCTTCCAGATCAACGACTATGATTGACTTTGCCCTTCGGACTTCGGGAGTTTCAACTCTCAACTCTTGCTTCCTCCGCAGTACTTCCACCCAAAATCGGTGATCTATTGATGCATGTCCCTCACATATCAATGATTGTGGTTCACTTCTTCTCTTCGGGCTTCGGGAATTTCAACTCTCAGTCTTCACTTTCTTCCATAGTGCTTTCACCTGAAGACAACGATTTGTCGATGCATGTCCCTCACAGATCAATGACTGTGGTTCACTTTGGCTCTTCGGGCTTCGGGAGTCTCAACTATCAGTCTTCTCTTCCTCCTGGAGTGATTTCATCCGAAGACAATGATCTGTCGACGAGTGTCCCCCACAGATCTACAGTTGTGTTTCACTTCGTCCCTTCGGGCTTCGGGAGTCTCAACTCCTGAACACTCACTTTCTCCTTGTCTACAAACTCTCGAAGTTGTAGATCTTGCACCACCTGTCCCCTTGGATGATGGACGGTCCCGACTAGATTCAGGACTTCAGGACTTAGACAAGTCCTCTCTCTTGTGCACTCCCATAGGACTTAAGGCTCGTGCACTTTACCTAGATCCAACGGATTTCGATCCCTTGCGCTCATATCCAACGATTAGGATTTGTTCTTCTTCTCGACGTGCTCCTTCTGATGTCTGGATGTAGATTGAACGATCCAGATCTCTTCCTACAGTTGATCTGACAATTTTTGTTGCTCCTCCTCCTGAGCTTCTTCATTCTCCTGAGATTGGGAAAATTTGTAAGTGTTAAAATGTTTCGGCCTCTGAAACTTCTGTTGCGAGACCGAATTCTTAGGTTTCGAATCGTGCTTCTCCTCCTGAGCTTGGGACTTAGAATAAGTCCAACTCTTGCACACTCCTTGTGCTATCTCTTCTAAGCTTCAAACTGGCTCAGAACTCTAAAGGGTCTCAATCCTTTTTCTTCCTTCAAAGGACTTTTCTGGTGCCCTCTCAGAAACTCAACACTCTCCTGAGATTTGACAATGAAATTTGACCTTGGCTCTGGCACACACTTGCGCTCTACGTGTAAACTTGCACTAATCCTCCTCAACTTATGAAATTGAAATAAATTCACTCCTTTTTGCACTCCTTGCGTTGTCTCTCTTGAGATTTTTCCTACTCAAGTTCTAAGGTTTCAATCCCTTTACTTCTCAAAGGGATTCTTGTGCCTTCTCAGAAACTTTTGCTAAATGCACACTTGTAGAGCTTACATAGTATTCAACAACTTTGTGAGTACCTTCCTCTGATACTATTCTCTTTGAACTCGACAGAGAGTTCTTGTGTGCATGAGTGCACCTGGTTGATGCCCACCTGGAAGAGCTCTACAAAGTTCTTAATGAATCTGTTTCTTTGTGCTTCTTCTACATAGTTTCTCCTTTAAGGTATTCATCAACCTAGAGGCTTCCCCTGAGTTTTTATCACTCTGGTGCGCCCTCCTGGCATGTTCCTTTCTGACTCCACAGATTTCAAATGCGCACTCCTTTCGCTAGTTACAAAACTTCCAATGTTATGTTGTGCACTCCTTACACAGCCTAAGAACCCAAAACAATATTTCAAACTCAACAAAGATAGAGAAATGTATATTCCTACTGCAGATGAAATCTATCATACATCTATAGCATACATAAAAGCACACAGATAACATTCATCAGATACACATAAACACACAAAAAGTTCATATGCAGTAAAAATTGTTTTCTTTCTATTAAGATGAATGTCTGATTACAATATGTGCAGGATGGACTGTAACAAAGTCTCATATCTCTCAATCTCCCTCAAAGAACTATTCCATCTCCTATTTCCTCCTCTGAGTATTTCTAACTAACTTACAACTACCTCATATTTAGTAAAAATACTTCTCCAGCATCCTCATTTGGGCATACAATGCATCTACATATATAGGAAGGTTCCTAGGGTTCCCTCCGACTACCTCTCTTCTAAAAAAAAACCTAACTGTTACCTAAGTTCCATTACATTAAAGTCTAGGAGTGAAACTCCCATATCACTCATGATCATTCAATCCCAAGCGTTTTGATCTTCTTCAGTTTTCAATCAGTTCAAGAAATATTTGCAGGAAACGCCAGTGTTTCATATTTTGAAATAATTCAAAGGCACATTAAGGCACCAAGTTGTCTATCCACGTGTGCTTGCTGACGATGCTCCTGCATCATACTTCAATGCTGGGAAAATCATGATCTCCTTCTCATGGCTCCCTCTGCTATGTTGTTGAGATCCTTCAGAGTCCCATACCTTCTCTTGGAGTTATTCATCTGCTCATTTTCCTTGCCGCTTCTTCTTCCCTACTGCTCCTATAGGTTCTCTTATGTCCCATACCTCTCTAATGACTTCTTATTGTGTTGCTTCCAGCATCAATATATTTATCTCCTCTATTTCTTTGTCCAGTTGGCCCACTGGCTGGCTTTCCTCCTGCAGTCTTCTCTATTGCATCTTCTCTCCATTAATTTCCAACTTAACTTGTTGGATATGATTCCTTTGCATATTTTCCCTTCCCTCCAGGGCCTCCATCTCTTCACACAGATCAACAATATCCATGCTATATGTTTCTTCCTCCTCTGTTGTAGGTTCACATTCTACAGTTATATCTTTCTCAGATTCCTGGATGAATTTTTTGAGCCATTCATCTGAATGCTCGTCTCCTTCTGTTGTAGATCCCAATTCTATAGTTGCCTTATGTTCATCTCCTTGGCTAATTTTTTTGAGAAATTCCATCGAATTCTCTTCTTTCTCCATCTCTTGGGAACATTGAAATGTGTGCTCTTTCTCTTCCTTACCAATCCGATCAATCTGAATCTTCATGTTATCTTCATCTCCTATGGCACTAGCTGGCCACTCTGTTGTAGACTCCAGTTATGCAGTCTCACCATTGAGTCATTGCTCAGCTTCCTCCTCTAACAGATGGACTTATGTCATCTCCTCTTATGTTGGTTCAACTCCAACTTCCTCCAGATGCTCCCTAGGCTAGTATGCTCCTCCACATGTTCCCAACTTGACCTGTTGGATATGCCTACTCTGCATATTTAACCTTCTCTCCAGGGCTTCCATTTCCTCATACAACTCAGAAAAATCTATGTTGGTTGCTTCCTCTTCTGCTGCAGGCTCTAGTGTTGTAGTCATCTGATGTTCAACTCCTTGGCTGAAATTTTTGAGCAATTCTTTTGAATTCTCTTCTCCTGCAATCTGCATGATTGTCTCTTGGCATCCATCTTCTGGTTCTGGATTTTCCAACCAATCCTCCAACATCTTCAACTCTTTCTCCCATTGAGAGTGAGCAATTCATCTGAATTCTTCTCTTTTTCTGTTGGGGAAGACATCAATGTTTGTTCCTTCTCCTCCTCTTTGACATTCCTTGCTAGTTGTCTTTCCTATGTTGCACCTACATCATAGACATAGTTAGCTTTAAAATCATTTGGCCCCATGGCCTCTTTCTTGGATTTTTTTTGCACCACCTCCTCATGTGAAACACTTGTATTAGCCTCAGCTGGACTATTTGGCAGGAATATTTGAATTCTCCCAATGATCAAAATGCATTTTTGATCCTCCTCCACCAGCTCTCCTTGTTGATATGAACTCTCAACTAAGTTCATGAGACTTTCCGATAGTCTCCCCTCTTCTCCCTTGCTTACTCGACAATCTGGGATTTCTCTGCTGCCCTCCTGATAGTCTGTGAGATCAACTGATCTCATCTCATTTCCCACCTGACAATCTAAATTTCTATCACTGCCCTCCTATCAGTCTATGATATCCTCAGTTGATCTCATCGCGTTGCCCACCTGGAAATTTGAAAATTCATCTCTACCCTCCTAGTAGTTTATGAGACCCTTAATTGATCTCCCTTCCTCATCATTGAGGTTCCTCCCAATCTCTAGTTCACAAATGTGAATCAGTTTCTCCTCTATGTCACTGAGGATTTTAGCATACCTCAGCCACTTCCTCACTTCTTGTTGATTCCTTCTGGCTAATAACTTCTGGACACACCAATTCACTTTTTTCTTCAAAGGCCATTCGTACCTCCAATGTACCTTTGCCTCTTGTTGCACCTTCAATGCCAGTTGTTCCATTCTTTCTCTTATCTCTATGAGCTCCAGATCCATATATGGCTTGCTTTTCTTATTGTGGCCCTCTCTCCAACCACGTTCATGGCCTTCAGTAGCCATTTTCACCTTCTACATGCCCTCCTGGAAAGTCTTTTGTTCACTCTGCAACTGAGAGCATCTCCAGCTTATCCCACAACCCACCTAGTTGTTCAATTTGTTGTTGCACACTTGCAACAATTCTTCACACAGAGCATCACACTTTGTCTTCACCTTCACCTACTGTCCACGGACGAAATTAAATCTTTGATACTACTTAATGTTACTAAATTATCTCCTTCATCTTTTTCGCCTGAAATCTACAGACGAAAGCAAGCTCTGATACCACTTGATGGTATCAGACTATCTCTTTTCACCTTCTCAAATTTTCCTACGATCCGCCGAAAAATTATAATCTCTGATACCACTTGATACATACCCCCCCCCCTTCTCTCCTAGATGTTTCTCGACCTCTCAGTCTAGGATCATTCAATATGTTGAATTAGATCGAATCTTCAGGCCTTCGCTAGACCCCAATTACTTACACAGGTCCCATTTCCTCCAAAGTGCAGGTTCTATCAAACCTGCAGGCTCTTTCCTGGCCTCTTTGAAGAATTTAAATAATAGACACTAGCTCCCCTCGCTAGGCCCTTTCCTTCACATGTGACCTCGGGCTATGACCTCACGTAAACACGTGATTGCGAGGTGGCCAAAAATGGTTTGATACCACACCACTTTTCTCCCTGCAATTCACTACCAATCGCCACATATCCATTTGGCAATACCGTGGTTTCGATTTCGGCCCGCTCTAGGATTTTTAAAGTCCGAGCACTTTCTATCCCCGTAATTATGCATAAACATTGATCTTGTGATCTCAAGTGTTGCCTCTTGATTGACGACTGAGATCAGTCATCTTTCTTATTTGCTCAATTATCAGTCAACAACCCTTCTCCTCCCTTCACACGCACTCCCAGATCCCCATGATATATCTACATGTGCCCTCCTTCCAAATCGACGACTACGATTGATTTTTCCCTTCAGTCTTCGGGAGTTTCAACTCTCAACTCTTGCTTCCTCCGTAGTACTTCCACCCGAAATCAACGATCTGTCGACGCGTGTCCCTCACATATCATAGGATGTGGTTCACTTCTCCTCTTCGGGCTTCGGTATTTTCAACTCCGAGTCTTCGCTTTCTTATGGAGTGATTTCTCCTGAAGAGAACGATCTGTTGACGCGTGTCCCTCACAGATCGACGACTATGGTTCACTTCAGCTCTTCGGGCTTCGGGAGTCTCAACTCTCAATCTTCGCTTCTTCCCAGATTGATTTCACCCGAAGACAATGATTTGTCGACATGTGTCCCCCACAAATCGACGGTTGTGGTTCACTTCAACCTTTTGGGCTTCAGGAGTCTCAACTCCTGAACAGTCGCTTTGTCCTTGTCTACAAAATTCTGAAGTTGTATATCTTGCGCCACCTATCCCCCTAGATGATGGAAAATCCTGACTGGCTTCAGGACTTCGGGACTTCGGGACTTCTGCAAGTCTACTCTCTTGTGCACTCTCAAAGGACTTAAGGCTCGTGCACTTTACCTCGATCCAACAGATGTCGATCCCTTGCGCTCAGATCCAACGGTTGGGATCTGTTCTTCTTCTCGACGTGCTCCTTCTGATGTTTGAACGTAGATCGAATGGTCCAAATCTCTTCCTGCAATTGATAGGATGACTATTGTTGCTCCTCCTCCTAAGCTTTTTCATTCTCTCGAGATTGGGAAAATTTGTAATTTTTCAAAGGTTTCGACCTTTGAACCTTTTGTTGTGAGCCTGAATTCTTGGGTCTCGACTCATGCTTCTCTTCCTGAGCTTAGGACTTGGAATAATTCCAACTCTTGCACACTCCTCGCGCTACCTCTTCCGAGCTTCAAACTGGCTCACAACTCTAAAATGGTCTCCGACCTTTTTTCTTCCTTCAAAGGAATTTTCTGGTGCCCTATCGACAACTCAACACTCTCCTGAGATTTGAAAATGAAATTTGACCTTGGCTCTGGTGCACACTTGTGATCTGTGTGTAAACTTGCAGTACTCCTCCTCAACTTTTGAACTTGAAGCAAAATCACTAATGCACACACTCCTTGCATTGTCTCTCTTGAGATTTTACCTACTCAAGTTTTAAGGTTTCAGTCCCTTTACTCCTCAAATGGATTCTTGTGCCTTCTCGACAAATTTTTCTCAATGCACACTTGCAGATCTTACAGAGTATTCGGAAACTCTGTGAGTACCTTCCTCTGATACTCTTCTCTTTGAACTCGACAGAGAGTTCTTCTGTGAACTCTTGCACATTCTCGATGCCCACTCGACAAAGCTCTACAGAGTTCTCAATGACTATGTTTCTCTATGATTCCTCTGCACAGTTTCTCCTCTAAGGTATTCAACAACCTAGAGGCTTTCCCTGAGTTGTTATCACTCTGGTGTGCCCTCTTGGCAGATTCTTTTCTAAATCCATAGAGTTCAGATGCGCACTCCTTGTGCTAGCTACAGAACCTCCAATATTCTGTTGTGCAGTCCTTGCATAGCCTAAGAACCCAGAACAATATTTCAAACTCAACAAAGATAGAGAAATATATATTCCTACTACAGATGAAATCTATCATACATATACAGCATACATAAAAACACACAAATAACATTCATCAGATACACATAAACACACACAAATAACATTCATCAGATACACATAAACACACATAAAGTTCATATGTAGGAAAAATTGTTTTCTTTCTATTAAGATGAATGTCTTATTACAATATGTGCAGGTTGGATTGTAACAGAGTCTCAGCTCTCTCAAGCTCCCTCAAATAACTATTCCATATCCTATTTCCTCCTCTAAGGATTTCTAACTAACTTGTAGCTACCTCCTATTCAGTAACAATACTTCTCCAACATCCTCATTTGGGCATACAATGCATCTACATATACAGGAAGGTTCCTAGGGTTCCCTCCGACTACCTCTCTTCTCGAAAAAAAACTAACTTCTACCTAAGTTCTGTTACATTAAAGTCTAGGAGTGAAACTCCCAGATCACTCATGATCATTCAATCCCAAGAGTTTTGATCTTCTTCAATTTTCAATCAATTCAAGAAAGATTTGCAGGAAACGATAGTGTTTCATATTCCTAAATGATTCAAAGGCGCATTAAGGCACCGATTTGTCTCTCCACATGTGCTTGTTGATGATGCTCTTGCATCAAATATCAATCGAAGAAGATAAAATAGAAAGGTGATGTGAAAGAAAATAAATTTTTATATATCACAAAAATTGTAAATCATAGAGGTTTCAAAATTAGAAGTCGAAGAGGATGAAAATGTTTGAAGAGAAAACCAAAGTAAAAGAAGTTTCCATGAAGATGAGTAAACTAGGAGGAAGTATGAACTAATTTGTTGAGTTGAAGATATATGAAATTACAGTATTCAAGAAAAAGGAATATGTTGAAGATGTTGTTGATGAGGTAAGAGAGAAGATTACAAATTTGTTGGAGGAAGAAGACATGATGTGGAAGAATTTTAGAAGGATTAAAGGCTGCTATAAGATGATGTGTTGAGAACTGAGTGTAAATGTGTTGCGTGAAGAGGAATTCTATTGAAGGTATGTCTTTGCTGATTTTAATTTATGAAGAATGTGAATACATTGACAAAATCGCCAACTAAGATAATCTACATGTGGTTGTGGTTTGAGTCGAGAGAAGTGGAACATGTGAGAATGTGAATCCATGTTGAGTGCTTTCAAGCATAATGGGTGGTTTCACCGGAGGAAATTTGTAAACTACATGAAAAAGGGTAGTGGAATGTATTAGATGGGATGTGACTCAATTTGAGTTTTGTAGGTGATGCATGGATGAGTAGAACCTGACCATTGCTTGTGGTGATGAAGAAATAGAGATAGATATGGAAGAATTACTAGAAGGTGAGTCGTAGCAAAAATGAGATGGAAATTCTAGATTTCCATGATAAGAGTATTGTTTTGTTATTGCAGATAGATATATAACAATAGACTTGAAGGTAGAAATAGTAATTTGAAGAAAGAATATGCTACAGGAAGATGATGCATTGTATTCCTTGCAGATTTGAATGTACAACAATGAAGAATTTAGAGTTGGTGAAGGAAATAGTGATGAAAGTTACATTGGCCAACTAGATATTTAAAGAGTTTAGCTCATAAGCATGAGGGAATTCTTTCTTAATAACCTAGGGAGTATGATGTGAGAGCATCGATATCACTTTAAATATGTAATCTTTAAGACACTAGTGATGGCCAATAGGGGTATGATGGAATTGTCTGAAGTGGAAATAGAATTCATGGTTGCAAATTATTGGTGGGAAAGTGAAGGTGTATAAGGAGGAGATCACATGGATGATAGCATATGAATAACCAACGTGAATATTGTATGAAATGGAATGTAATACATAATAAAAAATGGTTATTACTGAACATGACAATGTTGTAGAACGTGACAGTGTTGCAAAACATGACAATGCTACAAAACATGGAAGTGTGGAAAAATAGGATAGTGCTACAAAATGTGATAGTAAATGTTGTAGAACAAAGAATGAGAGAAAATAACAATGATCAAGAGGAAATTTTTCCACATGTGTAGAAGAGAGTCTAAAGGATAAGTTAATTAAGGAGCATGTTGTTGAGTTGAAGCTATAATATCACGCTATAGAAGATGAATCATTGGGAAGAGATTGATCCCAAGATAGAAAAAAAAAGGAAAAAAGCTAGAAATGAAAGGGCATGAGTGTTGGTAGTCGAAACAAGATGAGAAGATTGTTTAGAAGATGAAGGTGAATGGTTTATTGAAGATAAATAAATACATCATGAATGAGGCAAGAAGAGGATATTGCAGAAAGAATAGAAGGTGGCTCAAAGAATAAGAGAGGAGATCTCGAGAGGAACAATATAAGGTAATGGTTGAGGTTGCCAAGGTCCTTGGCTTGGGAACCTAATGAACTATGTAAGATGATATGTGGCCATTGAGCCATTGTAATTATTTTCTATAGAAATAAATAAATAAGAGAGAGAGAGAGAGAGAGAGAGAGAGAGAGAGAGAGAGAGAGAGCATTGAATGGTGGTTTTTACCTTTGAGTTTCCATGCTAAATCCATGTGTGTAATGGGTGAATGAGTATGTGTGGTTGTATTGTTGTGTAGTTATGTATGTATGGTTGTAGAATGTATTTCTATTTCTTGGATTATTAATGTTGTAGGGATTTTAAGTATGGGAAATGTTTGTTCCTATGGAGAATAGATCCATTATGAATGTTTGTCATTGCATACATGTGTGTGTGTGTGTGTGTGTGTGTGTGTGTGTGTGGAAGTATTATCCAACGGTGACATTATGCCTAAGTATAAGAGTTGTACAAAGAAGCATATTGGTGTGTTGAACCATGACTAAATATTATGATATTAGGTCATTGATCCATTGTAATTAGGTCATCTTTTCTATAGAAATGAAGAAAAGAGAGAGAGAGAGGGAGAGGCCTAACACTAAATGGTGGTTTTTACCTTCCAGATTCTATGTTAAATCCCTACATGTGTAATGATTGAATGAGTCTATGTGGTTATATTGTTGTGTATTTATGTATGTATAACTCTAGATTTTTTTTCTATTACTTGAATGATTAATTACGCCGAAAGGCATATACCTATTGACAATGGACAGATTTAATAGGGGTTTGGTGCTTAAAAAGTTTTCTATGGACAGGATTAAATATGGCTGGAATATTCTTAGTAGTCACACAAAATAAATGGCTGTGATTTCAATCATTAACTTCCTAGCTATTATAAAGACATCCGTTTATGTGTTTACTTTTTTACATTTACCTAATCATATTTAAAAATTACTTTGATAGCTAACTGATTGCCAGGTAAGTGATTAACATAAATTAAAATATTAACACCAGATAAATGAAGTGCAACCATTTATTTGTTAATCAACAATAAAATTTAATATATTCTTTTAAAGATTAGTTTCATCTTATCAACCTTTCGGCGTTAACCAACAACTATTTCGCTGTTGTGCTAGTATTGTAGGGATGTTGAGTATGGGGAATTTATATTCTTGTGGAGAACAATTTCATTGTGAATAACTATCATTTTGTGTGTGTGTGGAAATATCAGCCAATGATGAAATTATCCCCCAGTCTAAGAGTTACACAGAGAATCTTGTTAATGCATTGAACCATGAATGAATCTTATCGTGTATGATGTCATGAGGATGAGATTTCTTATTTTAATATAAGTCTAAGAAAAATATTTCTAGAGAACAGAATAGGGTCTACGAAATATAGATTCATGAGATGTGAGAAGCTTATGTAAAAGTGTTAGGATATTTAGACACTTAGGAGTTAGTTAATATCAACTTAGTATAATGTGTCGTTGGGTAAAAGTGTGTTTCTTTAGTATGCATTAGTATACATTTGTAGTTAGGTAATCCAATGATCACAATATCTTCCCAACATAGAGTGATATGATGACTCATATTCTTCTTGATCTTAATGATCTACATTGATCCATGGCTTAACACCCAATTGGTCCATGATCTCTATTTAAATAGCATGCAAGGTCATTTTCCAATGATCAATTGTGAGAAACTCTCTTGTAAATCTCTATGTAATATTTTATTTTGCATTAATAAATTGCTCCAAGTGGCCATGTTGGTTGGGGATGTGGATGTTTCCCCACATGGGTTTTACCACGTAAAAATATTGGTGTGTTGATATTTGATCTGGTTGTGTGAGTGTTTACTGAAGGTGTTCATCCTCTATTGGAATACATGTGTTGTTGAACATCATATCATAGTGCATTTGAAGACTCGCTCCTATTGTAGATCGAGATCTTGAAGCGATGTTGTCACATCTCTTGTTTCTACCATTTTTGTACATTTTTTGGCTGAGAGGACTATTCCATTGCGTCCAGAGTGCTTCTTTAAGATAGAAACACATTTTTCTTCACTAAAATAGGTTTCCATTTTCCAAAGATACGGTCATTTCAGTCAGATCCGAAGGTATAAAGTCAGAATATGGCTTTTTAAATTTTTACAGAGATAATATTTCAATTTTATTTCGGTTTTATGTTTTTTATTTCCATATTGCTACTCTTTTCAATATGCATATTCTTTTTTCCTCGTGCTCTGTGCAATCTTGACAAATCAGAAATAGAGTGGAAATGGTTTTCATGTATGTGTATGCTCTTTGTCGTGCACTCTGTGTGATCTCGGTAAATCAGAAACAAAGGGAAAATTTTCATTTTCTGGGTAAGCTAACCAATATCTAACCCTTGTTGTTGTCGAGAAGTGAATTTGTTTTTTTCTATGAATGCATGAAAACAAATTTTCGTTGAACATGCACTCCAAGGCCATCTTCCACAATAAAAACAACACCCCCAATCCTCCTTCTTAAGATTATAATTTGTTTTGAACTAGCTCACTTGGTCAAAAGTTACTTTACTTAGTAAGAGGTCTTGAGTTCAAGTCTTTTTTTTGTTATTTTGTTTTTTAAAAGTTCATGCATTCATTGTAAAGTGCATTTCACTTAATTATAAAAGTGAATCACTATTAAAAACTTCATTGTAAAAGTGATTCTCTCTTATTCTATAAAAGTGGGTCACTTCATAAGTAACTTATTTAAAAGTGATCTTGTAGGAACGGTTAGGAAAAACATCACTACATGGACAAACTTATACTTGTCACATGGCTCTTTGGTTATCGTTTATGTCTTTTTTCAAAAGAGAATAACTTTCACATATGAATTCTATTTTTCGTGTCATTTTTTTTAACATTCTATTTTTTCGAGAGCTTTCCATCCAAACCACCAGTTTCATATTTTAAATCCATATTGTCTACATGTTTAACATGGTGTATCCAAGTGATATTTTGCTTACCAATACCAACTACTTCTCATGGAAATCTCATATGAAGAATTTACTAAGAAGTAAAGGATTGTATCGAATTACCTTGGGAATAGAACAAGAACCCACTAATGATGAAAATAAATTCAAATGAGAAAATAATAATGTTGAAGCACGTGGACTACTCGAAATGTCCATCTTCCCTGATTTAAGGTTTCACCTTCAAATAATTGATGGCTCAGATAAATCTCGGGTAAAGCTTAAAGTTGTGTTCGGTAAACAAAATATTATTCGAGCCCACCAATTAGAAAATCAGTTTCTGACTTTAAGTCCAAATGATATTCCTTGCATTGAATATTACTTATGTAAGTTCAAAAAACTTAGACCATTTTTTATAGAGTGAAAACTAGATCTGAAGGAAGATTGATGTTTATATGCTATTCTTGCTAAGCTTGGTAGTGCATATTATGTTTTTGTATCTACCTTTTATGCCACCAAAGAAGCTATTGGGAGTGCCTATAAACAACCCCTCTCTTGAGTATTTTTTTGATGCTCTAATTCGAGATCAAGATAAGCTTGTGCAACTTGGATTGATTAGCATTGTAGGTACATCCAACAAAGCCTTAGTGGTCAAGCAAAAAAATAAATCCAAGAATCCCAAGAAGAAACATCCTTGCCATAAAAACAATCAAAACAAGGGTCTCAAACCCTCTCAACCAGCTTCCTCTCCTAATGGTGACAAAGGAGAAAATCTAAAAGTAAGAAGACTAACAAACATTGCAACTTTTGTGGGAAATATGGTCATGTGGAGTTCAAATGTTTTAAAAAGATGGAAGCTTTAGAAACAACGATAAAGAAGCAAAACATCAGTATTGGTTCTTCTTTTTCTAACTCTTCTTCTCATTGACATGCACTTCCTGCTTCTTGTTTCTCCTTCAATGCAACTTCTACTTCTTCTTCTTATGAGTGGCTTATTTATTATGGATAATCTTATCATGTGGCTAAGGATAAATCCATATTTTATGCTCTAAATGACTGTAACACTAAGAAAATATTTTTTGTTGATGACATATCTCTTAGTGTTGTAGGTTCTTGAACAGTTTAGGTAGATAATGGTCATTTCAATGATGTATTATGTTTTTCAAGTCTTTCTTGCAACCTTCTATCAGTGTATCAAATCACTCATTCAGGTGAAGGTAAAACCATAGAGTTTTCACCTCACCAAGTTGTATTCAAGGATCTAAAAGATCCTAAGCATATGCTTGCAACTGGAATTATCGATGATATTAATAGGTTGTACAAGTTTGACAACTTTGGGTCATCATCTTTTCTATCAATTTTTGTTGCTCATAGCAATGACTTGAACAAACTTTGGTATGAGTGGTTTGGTAATATAAAATATAACTCATTGCAGTAACTATATAATCAATAGATGGCGATTGGTCGTCCTCTCATTTCTTACAGAGATGGTGTTTGTGTCGGTTGTGTTTTCGGAAAACATCATCGGGACAATTTTGACAAATGTGCCTCTTCGCATGCCTTGGCCGCTTTGTTGCTTATTCACCAAGAAAAATTTTAGGGGCCAAATTTCTCCCATGGGATAATTTTCCATTCTTTTTCTCTAAAAACGATTCACCAATTTCCATTTTTTCTAAAAATAATTCGCCCAAATTCCATAGAATAAAATAATTTTACCTTAAAAGTCTCAAAATTTTATAGAAACTATATAAAACCCTTAGAAGTTTGAATATTTCTACAAAAATATCTCCAAACATTTAACATTTTGCATATTAAGAACTAGTAAGATTCGCCAAGGTTTCTACATTTTAATATAAATTTCCATCATTAAAATCATCCATGTTGTTCACAGTGATTTTTGTGGTTCGCTTTCTTCTCCTTCTTTCTCTAGGTGCAAGTATTTCTTAACTTTCATTAATGAATTCTCTAGATGCACTTGGGTTTACTTCATAAAAATTAAGAGGAAAGTTTTTGAGAATTTTTTAGCCTAAAAGGCCCTTGTAGGAAAACAATCTGGACATCAAATTCAAATATTAAGAACATATAGTGTAGGTGAATATGTGAACAACAATTTTACAAGTTATTGTACTGCACATGGCATCAAAATGCAACACATTGTTCCATATATACCACATCAACATGGTGTTTCTAAGAGAAAGAACCACATATTAAAAGAAATGACTAATTGCATGATCCAATCTAAGGGATTAAGTCTTAATTATTGGGTGGAAGCCATTAAATGTGCAAATTACATAGTAAATCACACTCCCACAAAGGCTCTAAAATTGTAACATTGGAAGAAGCATGGAATAAAATTAAACCAGAAGTAAGCCACTCTTGTATATTTGGTAGTCTAGCATGGGCTCACATTCCTGATGAGAAAAGGAAATATTTACAACCTAAAAGTGAGAAGTGTGTTTTCATTGGATATTCTAAAGATGTCAAAGGTTACAAACTTCTTCAAACTCATTCTAGTGAAATTATTATTAGAAGAGATTTTAAATTTGATAAATATCTCTTGGTCTGTGAAACAATATTACCAACTTAACGAGAACTTTGTCGAGTTCTCATTTTTTAAGGGTCTCATTTTTTACCACATTTTGAAAAATGGTGCTACCAGTAGCACCCCTTTTCATTTTGAGATAGTTTTTTGATATTTTAAATCTTCTTATCTATAACGAATCCACATTTTGTTTCTAAAATGCTTGTTTTTTGAACTATTTTCAAATTTTCCTAAATTGATTTTTTTTTGTTTTGTTTATTAAATGCTCGTTTTCCAATTATTTTCATTTTTTTCTAATTTTTTTTATATATACCAATGTTTTTTTTTATTAGTTTTAATGATACTAAAAATGTTATAAAAATATTATATATGATTCACGTTTTTGAAGTTAAGATTTTTCATACTATGATGTCTCATTATTTAATTCTCGGTGCCATAGTTTTTAAATATAGTGTAAAATTGTATTTTTAACACATTTTTTATTTTTTCTTCAATACAGAGCAAATAATTGTAGCTAAATAACACTATTTTTAAATATTTAGCAAAAAAAATACATTTCAAAACAATTTATAACAAAAAACCTATACATTTTGGAAGCTTTCCACTATAAATAACGTGTCACATAAAGCGTTTTTATGGACAAAATTGAGCAAAAAAATGAAAAAAAATAATAATAATAAATTAACATTTTTTATGATATGCTTATAGATTTACAGTAAAAACTTGGCAATATTTAATGTCATTTTCTCTAGCATATTAAATCACATAAAAATAAACGTAAAAAGAAAGTAATAAAACATATTCATCATAAAACAACAATAGATGCATATTTAGTCTTATTTTAAAATCTGAAAGTCAAAACATTACAATTATAACTCATCAAAAATTTGCAAAATTCAGCATTGTCTTCAAGGGCATCCTAAAACTAATCGACAATGTCATATATCCCAAATTCATCATTCTCAACAGACACATCATCATTTTCTTGGACATCATTTTGTGCTTCCATTGGCTCCTTTGGCTCATTTGGCTCATGTTGTTCTTCCATTGAGTTATTGATATCCACAAGTTCTCCAAAGTGATATTTTCCAAGCATACCTCTTAATGGTACTTGAGGTTCCTGTGATATTTTTTTCACCTTTGATTCATTAAAATCTCATTTCCTCAAGCCAATTTCTTGCATTTCATCTAGAAGAGCTCAAATAGCATTAATTATTTGTTGAATAAAACCGCATAGCACTGCGTCACTTTCAATGGCTATGCAATTCCTTCCTTTTTGTAAGAAGCATGTTAATGTTGTACCTAATCACCAAATACAAAATAAATAATTAAAGTAAATAATGTAAAACAACATAAATTAAAAATAATAAAGAGTGAAGTATGATTTCATAAATGTTATATCATAAATCTTACCTGAACCAGAGAACAAATCCAAAACCCAATCTCCTTCATTTGAAAATGTATCTATAAGATAATTAATCAGTGCTTGTGGTTTTTGATAAATGTTAAAGATCTCTCCTTTGAAATCATTTTCCTCATATGTTAGCTTTCTAGCCACATCATTGTAAACCAATAAACTACTAGATTTCTTTCCATTCTTTACATTGTAAAGAATAGAATCATAAGTGTCATCTTTTGTCCATCTTGCAAGATGTATACTTTCAATATCACAAGTAAATGGTTCACTATTGGAGATATGAATAATAGGTTTTTTTCTGTAACATAAATAAGTACAAATTCAATTAACTTGTGAATTAATAAAATAGATTTCTAATCTTAATCGCTAAACATACAATTTCAATTTCTTACCAATAAAGTTGCACCCTTGTCTTTTCTTTTCCCTTGAAACTTGATTGTACTAATCCTTATTGTGTGTCTGAATGAAAAACTAAAAATATCCAAAATGGTGATGTTGTGACTTCCAAAAATCCCATAACCACTTTATTGAAAGCTTGGTAAGTATAAGGCTCGGTATCATATTCAATGTCTTGGATATTATAACCATGAGGGATATATGCAATAACTAGGGAGTATTCTTTTTTAGGAACAAGATTTGCATTTTTTTCACAATCCCCTAATATCACGTTATATTGAACAATGTCAAGCCCATTCCAAATGTAGTGATCAAAGGTGTCATCAAACTCAACATTTTGAAGACGTCACCTTCTTTCTCTTTCAAACTTAGCTTTTTGAATATAACTTTTGAAGGTTTCAGGTACTCTAGCTATTTTCTTCCTTGAAATATTTAATAAAACAAACAAACATATAATTATATATCTATAAGTAATAAAATTGAAATAAATTAACGTACAAATGAATAAAATGAATGTAATAAATCAACATAGCTTTTTGAATGCAACAAAAAATTGACTCAATGTTGTTGAAGAGATTGCATCTGGACAGTTGAGTCTAACATCCTCCCAACTCTGCTCATTCAACATCTTAACCATTTCCTCTTGTATTCTCATATAAACCTTGTGACTAAATAAATAAATAAAGTTAATGTTATAATCATATATAGAATGCCCCCCGGGGGGCAGCTCAATTGGCAAGTGCCGTGAAAATGAAGTTCCATGAGGTTTCGAGTTCAACTCCCCCCAACTTACAATGTGTGCCGCGTATGGGCCCTCGTGGGCACACCTGGAGGTTATAGTGGTAGCAGTTGGATAACACGACCACGTGTAACGCGAGCACGTGCCCAACTAGTTGTTGATTCCTCCAGACATTAAAAAAAAAAAAAAACATATATAGAATAAAATACATTCTTATGTTATATAGAAACATTTAATTTTTTAATCATAACATAAATAAGAAATAACTCAAAAGACTTAGTTTTTAAATTCATCACACATTTTCTCCATTGATAATTCACCTGACCTTACACGTGATAATATAGCTATGCCAAGTTTCTCATCCTTCACTCCTTGCATCGTTCTCCAAGGCATTATAGTCATATCATCTGGAGGGTTTTTAATTTCAGAACCTGTCTTACTTGTGTTACCTATTAAGGGTTTATACTGCCTAACCTTCTAATTTTGTATACTAATATTTTTCCATAGTGTTGTTGGGAAACAATACCCTACGGACTAGCAAGCTAGGGCTAAACTTGCATGCAGATCATAACCTTAAAGAAATCACTTTTCACCTATCACCCCAAAACTAAAACCCCTTTTTCACATACAAGCATG
>JZKD02S1679849.1:527875-549670 GCA_000966675.3 Picea glauca | reverse complement strand
GTGTTCTCCACTATGCTTGGTCCAGCTTTGGAGGGGTTATCTCCGCTACCTTTCCTTACGCGACCTCGTGTTTAGCCCCTGTGTTAGAGGGGGGTCCCGGATAACTTTCACGTAATTGGACTTCTACACTCCCTATGACAGACTCCAATGTTTGGTTTGAGTGGCCTTGGAGAATTTACTCTCCAGCCTATTCCAAGGCCCTAGTCTTGAGCTAGTGTATGGACCCTACAAACAAAAAGTCTAATAGATTTTAATTAGCGTTGCTTTTAATGGGCTTTTTTTTTACGTCACAAGTTATGAAGGTGAAACTGATGGTGTATAAAGACTCAAAGCAAAATGAATAAGAAATGCTTGGAAACAAAAACTTTTACAAAACATGCAAAAATCCACAACTTTTCAACAAGAAAGACTTCCTTTTTCTTTTCGAATTTTCTAAGATTTCATGCAACAAACGTAAAGGAATTTCACTCAATCTGCGAGCTACTTATGCTCTAAATGCACTGCAAAAACTTATGAAAAAAGACTTCTTCCTAGCTATTGATGCAACAACACAATCTTTAAACAAAGAAGAAAATGAAAAAGAGATATATTTTTTTTATTTGAGTGTTAAATGAAGCAACAAAGGGAAAATGCCGACAAGCACAAAGCCGAGAAAACAAAATAAAATTATGGATTAAAGTGCAGATCGCAAAGAAAAAGAGCAAAGACACTCAACGACAATCGAGAAAGCACTGCTTCTTACGCTTGTCTAAAAACCATAAAACGCAGATTTTTTTTTTTTATCTTTTCTATCAAACATCAACTAAGAGAAAACAGGCTAAGGATAAGAGGCCCTAACCTACTGACTGTGAAACCCTAGACTTAAACCCCTGAGAGGAAAAAACTTCTCACCACAAGAGGGGATGACTGCCCCACCCTGAATGAAAATCAACCTCACAAGCCTGCGACTGTAACTGAAACAGCACGCGTTCAAACGCGTGCTGACCTAAAACAAATCGCGGGTACCCGCGGGCTGCACTTGCACAGGCCGTGTGTATGTAAAAACTCTAAGAAAAAACTAAACACAGACAGTCTAGACCTGGAAGAGGCCTCTGGTATTGACAACCAGGGTCTCTTGAAGGCTTGAATGCTTCCTCTTACAGAAAAGAAAATAATTGCAAAAACTTAACAAACGCAATAAAGCAGACTGAGACAAGACTGTGAACCAGCAAGACCCAGACATGATCCAGAAAGCCCCCTGAGAATGTGAAATTCTAACAAGGAAGAGGAGACTGCCTCTTAAGCTCTCTGAGTCCTACACGCTACTGAAACCTCTACAACAAGCGTTCAAACGCGGGCTGTAGAAGGTTAGGGCGCGGGTTACACGCGTGCAGGCCTTCTACAGGCCGCGTGTACCTCTGTGTGTCCCGATAATAAATGTCAAGCAATAGTCAAGGAAAAACTGGTATTAAGAACCAGGTTCCCTGCTAGCTCTGACCTAACAAAGAAAAAACAAACAAAGAAACAAAAAATCTAATCCTTTAAACTACCCAAAAACCTTACTTAAATCCGGAAACCCTAAGAGTACTATCCCCAGTGGAGTCGCCAATTATGTTGTTGGGAAATAATACCCTACGGAATAACAAGCTAGGGCTGAACTTGTATGCAGATCATGACCTTAAAGAAATCACTTTTAACCTATCACCCCAATACTCAAACCCCTTTTTTATACACAAGCCTGGAAAAGACCTACTAACCTTTTTTATTGATGTTTGGTGTAGATCCTCCGTTGCGCTTTATCCGCTTGCTCGCGCTGCTCCTTCCAAAGACAATCCTGCAATCGAGACAAAACACTATGCATGCATGCTATTTTCCTACTTGACGGTTAGAGATTAAGCATAAATCAAATAAAATATATATAACTCGTGCATTGGGACGGGAAAAGTATTCTTTTATTAGTCTCAAGATTAATCAAATTACAATAATGATAGAGACCGGCCACCGTTCCTCGATCCTGATCCTGGGCTCCTCCTCTTCTTTGTCCTCCAACTGCTTTTCTTGAATTCTCCTTAAGCTTGAGGAAAGGCTAAAGGGTTGGGACAAATGGATTCGGCAATTGGGCAGAGTTTCTTTGCTATCTTTTTTTCCCCCTCCAAATAGTACCCCTACCCCTTCTTTTATAGGCTAGAAGGAGCTAGGGTTTTGGACGAACTCTCGTCCATGCATGTCCGGGAGTTTTAGTTAACTGACCCATAACTTTTTGTCCCGTCGGTAACTTTCCTGTTTTTGTGCTTTGTTAGGTAAACGCGGGCTATAGTAGGCCTGCCAGCGTTCCAACACGTGCAGTATAAGGCCTGCCAGTGTTCCAACGCGTGCAGTAGTGAGTTAGGGCGTGTTTGGCTTCACTCAAAAGGATTTTCAAAGAGGTTCCTCAGCATGGCTTTGGCAAGGAAGGAATATGAGTTGGCCTGATTCCAGGTAAGCATGTGTGGTGCAATTTAGGGTTATAACACATAGGTTGAATATCTCATCTACCAAATCCCATATATTTCTAGTTTTAAATCCCAATTGGAAATAGCTATCCACAACTCTGAATGCATCACTTCCTTTGCGATTTTTTAATTTTACACTTTTCTCATCAATAGGGAAGCCTATTTCCATACAACATTACTTCATAAACTTTGCATCAATGTTTGATCTATCCCCACCACATATTACCGAAATATTATTATGGATTAATCTCACTCTCTGAATGAAATTCATGGACATCCTGTACTCATTATCTGTGTTATGATCCCATGCCAATAACTTTTCTTCTCCATCCATTGAACCAACATAAATTACACATCTTATTGTGTCAAAGAGAGGGTTATTGGGATATTCTTGCATCAATTCTCTTCTAGCCTTTGCAGAATTATTTCCTCCAATCACATAATATTTATACTCAAAACATTTTGACCTATCAAATGCATCTTTGGTAGGAACTTCCATTGGGTCAACAAGAACTAAGTAGTTAACCACATGTGCATATGGATTGTGCCTAATCAGTTCTTTTAATTTTTGGATATGCAACCGATGTGGTTTTCTAATTTGGTATTTTTCTTGCCCTTATATGGGTTTATACAGCTGTTTCACATTCAATAGAAATGTATGTCCCTCATCAGCCAAAATTTTCCTCCTTAGTCGATCTCGAATGGTATTTTGCGTTGTTTTGATAATACCATCTTCTAGATAAACACCGGGTGTTATTATTTCTCTGCTACCTTTTGGACTTCCATCATGATATTCATAGGTAACTATCAATTCTTCTTCATCAACAACCCTTGTTTTCCTCTTTTTACGATTTAAATGAGTTTCATCTAAGTCAAAAATCTCTTCATAATCACTAGGAATGAAATCATCATTGGCCATACCTATTTTGCACTTATGTTGTTTAGTCTTCTTCTAAGGAATAGAGATAACCTCATTGGCATTAATCTCAACGAAATATTCATCTGGAGTTTCCATATCTTCGAATGTAACCCTTTTATCCTTTCTAGAATGATGACTTTTATTTCTTCTTTGTTGTTCTTCTCTGTTTTTTGTTGCAGCTTCAACTTTCGTTGCTCTTTGCTTATTTTTCCTTCCTTCCTGTGTCTTATCAATATGAAAGGAACTGATGACTTCCATGATAGTTTTCTCTTTAGAATAAATCCCCACTAACATCTCTAAAAGGCACCTAGAAAAATCCTGTAAAATAAAATACGTCATTTCCATTGTTAAATAAGATTTAACAATTATCATGAAACTTATAATAATACATGCTACAAAAATAAGAATAAACAAACTTACATTGCTCATCTCAATGTCTGTCACGATCATTGCACATAGATCTATGAAATTTTCTTCCTTTTTATAATTGCTCATATTCAAACAATATCTAATCTTGAGATATGTCTTTGATTATTTCAGCACTGCATAAAAAATATTTGTTCTTCGCACCAAACATATATCTCGTAACATGCCAAGTGACTGATAGCTTGCTTGGACATGTTGAAATTCAACACAATACAAAATTATTTGTTCTCCATTCGCATCTTGTTTTTCTTTAAGATACCAAGAATGCTCCATTCTACTCTCACCATTGATAGTTTTCCACTCTCTAACATTCTTCATTGCTCTTGTGACCTCATTTGTTGGGCTAGAATTTTGTTTCCTAACATTCATGGAGGTCCAAATTGGGCTTTTGTATTCTATTACTACAGGTCTTGTTCCATATATATTCATAGAGATTTTCTTTCCTTCCATTTGTCGACACATATATGGAAGGTGCATATACGGAAGAAATTTACGGTAATCCAAATGCATCTTCCATATATGTGTGCTTCCATATATGTGCATTTAAGGAAGTTGTCATCCGTAAATGCACATTTATACGTGCATTTATATGCATCGTTTGTATATGTGCATATACGGAAGCGTGCATATACGGAAGGTGCATATATGAACGACGCAAATACAGAAGGTGCGTATACAAAATAAATTTATGGTAATCCAAATGCATCTTTTGTATATGTATGCTTCCATATATGTGAATTTAAGGAAGTTATCATCTGTAAATACACATTTATACGTGCATTTATATGCGTCGTTTGTATATGCGTATATACGAAAGCGCACATATACGGAAGACGTCATTATGGAAGTCGTCATCTTCTGTATATCTGTTGTTCGTATATGCGCATTTACAGAAGTTGCTTCCTTATATGCACATTTGTATATATGAAAGTGTGCATATACAAAAGGCATGCATATACGGAAGACGCCATTATGGAAGTGGCCAGCTTCGATATATGCGTAGTCTGTATATGCGCATTTACGGAAGTCATCGTCCATATATGCGTCATCCGTATATGCGCATATACGGAAGAGGCATATACAACAGGTGCATATACGAAAGAAATTTACGGTAATCCAAATGCATCTTCAGTATATGCATGCTTCCATATATGTGCATTTAAGAAAGTTGTCGTCCATAAATGCACATTTATATGTGTCATCTGTATATGCGCATATACAGAAGCACGCATATACGAAAGATGCCATTATGGAAGTGGTCAGCTTCGGTATATGCACCGTCCGTATATGCACATTTATGGAAGCCATCGTCCGTATATGTGTCATCCGTATATGCACATATACAGAAGCGCACATATAGGATAGGTGCATATATGGATGACCCATATACAGAAGGTTCATATACGAAAGAAATTTACGGTAATCCAAATGCATATTCCATATATGTGTGCTTCCATATATGCGCATTTAAGGAAGTTGTCATCCGTAAATGCACATTTATATGCGCATTTATATGCATCGTCTGTATATGCGCATATACAGAAGAAACCATTATGGAAGTGGCCAGCTTCCATATATGCGTCGTCTGTATATGCGCATTTACAAAAGTCATTGTTCGTATATGCGTCATCTGTATATGTGCATATACAGAAGGTGCATATATAGACAACGCATATACAGAAGAAATTTACAGTAATCCAAATGCATATTCTATATATGTGTGCTTCCATATATGAACATTTAAGGAAGTTGTCATCCGTAAATGCACATTTATATGCGTCATATGTATATGCGCATATATGGAAGCGCGCATATATGGAAGATGACATTATGGAAGTGGACAACTTCCATATATTTTTCATCCGTATATGTGCATTTACGGAAGTTTTCATCCGTATATGCGTCGTCCATATATCTGCATATATGGAAGCGCACATGTACAAAAGGTGCATATACTAATGACGGATATATGGAAGGTCCATATATAGAATAAATTTACAATCCAAATGCATATTTTGTACATGTGTGCTTCCATATATGCGCATTTCAGGAAGTTGTTGTCTATAAATGCACATTTATACGTGCATTTATATGCGTCATCCGTATATGCGCATATACATAAGCGCACATATACGGAAGACGTCATTATGGAAGTGGTCAGCTTCCATATATGCGCATTTACAGAAGTCGTTGTCCGTATATGCGTCGTCTGTATATGTGCATATACAGAAGCACGCATATATGGAAGGTGCATATAAGGACGACGCATATACGGAAGCCAACTTTCATAAATGTGCATTTACAGACAACAACTTCCATATATTTCAACTTTCGTATATGCGCATTTACTGAAGCTAACCACTTCCATAAATGTGCATTTATGAATGAAAATTTTTGTATATGCGCATTTATGGAACATGAACACTTCCAAAACTACGCATATACAGAAGCATAAATTGTATCGGTTCATATATTTATAATGGTTAAATGTGTGTTTTTTCCCAAGAAATTATATGTTTGATTATATATATTTTTTTTTAGTAAAAAAGAGAGAGTGGATCCTTCATATTATATCATAAAAGAATATACAGTTGTTATTGGGCTGCCAGTTGTTCCGCCAAAAGTGGAAACCGAAACAGTTGGCAACCCTAGATGACTATTTTCAAAATAGGTGGACCGCCATCTGCCCTACCCAGAGGAAACTAGGACAAGTGGCGGTCTAGTGTCTACAGGATAGTCCATGACAACTGAAACTAAAAAGCAACTAAACATAAAAGAAGAGTTAACAGGCATAACCCCCAACCAGAGCTGAGAAACTAACCAAAACCAGAGGGAAAATTGAGTCACGTTGTTAGTCGTTGAGGTCATCATTGGGCATTTTGTTCCAGGATGGCAAGGCGTAGAGTCTCGCACACGTCGGACACTTCTGCTTTGTTGGCGCATCCGATAAGGCCTCATAGATCATGTCCATGCGTTGACTGATGAGTGTGTGGTGGTAGGCTTGGTCTACCATCTGGCTCCTCAAATAAAGCACCAAATCGAGCTGGTCCAGGTGGAAGAAGGGCGGAGGGACACACCTCTGAACTTAGGGTGTCGGAATGAGAAGTGGTGCAAGGAATCTGCCACCCTCCTTCACTGTGTGCCCATCTAATGCGTCCTCATGGTGTCCATCCCCTACTGTAGTCCACGTTCCCTCCATCATGTCCTCCAGGTGGACTGTTTTCGTGCTTCGCTCTGCATCCCTGCCTTCTTCTCCCATCCTTCCCTCTGGTGCGCGTCCTAAGACTGTGACTGGATCAAGCTTCGCCGAGAGTAAGTCATTCTTGGCCATTTGGAGGTACTCGTCTGGTATTTCCTTCTCAATGAAACCAACGGGGAAGTCCTCCACAGGTGAGGCCATGTTGTTTATCCCTGTGTCTGCCTAAATTTCATTCCCAGGAAGAGTAATTGGAGGCTCTGGTCCCATGAAGGGAAAATTCTCTGGAGGGAGCTGAATTGCCTCTTCCATGATAACCTCCTCCACCAAAACAACGCCAGGCTCCTAGGACATTGGGTCTCTGTCATCACTGCGAGCAAGTTGATCTTTTTGGGTGCAAGCAATTGAAAGTGCCCGCTCCAATTTTTGCAACCAGGGTGTACCAGGCTAGACCGCGATGCAGCCCCCCGGTCCCTGGGCATCGTGAGGACGAAGAAAATGGCTAATCCCTGGTGGATGTAGCATAGGTTTCTCCCAAGCTCCAGATTGATGGCTTGGTACGAGCCAAAAATGGAATGAGGAGAGAATATGTAGATGCAGAGGTAGATACGAACCGGAGGGTGTGATGTGATGGCCTCCATAACCGCCTCCCGAGAAATGAATTCAATGGTCGGTTGACTGTTCACGCGAGTGAAGGGTCTCATGGCTGCGGACTTGTAGTAATGGCTGGCTCCCATTCTTAATGTCGAGGGGATGAGAGCCGACCACCCTTATTTATGGCTTGGATAGGCCCTATGGGATGTGGCACATAGTGCAACGTGTCACCCCATCCTAGGATATGTTTGATTATATATATATATATTTTTAAGTAAAAAGGTGAATCTTGTTATATTAAAACTTCAAAAATAAAATACACCATGACACACAAGTGCCAGCTGTCCCGCCTGTGCAAGAAACCGAGACAACTGGCCTGTCCAAAATAGCATGCAAATTCAAACAACTCATTTTGCCACCCTGCCCGGAGGAAACCAGGGTGCATGTCCATTTTCATCAACAATTTAGTAAGGCCTATGCTAACGCTAACAAGGCTATTAACTAAAAGAGCTACATCTCTGATAAACATCAAAAGAAAGGGAGTTGGAGACAATGCTAAACAAAAGAACCTATTCATCGGAGTCCTCGCAGTCATCCATCGCCTTGCCGCTACTGACAGGAATGGAATAGAGCTGAGCGCAGGTGGGGCATTGTCACCGTGGTGTAGCACTGGAGTAAGCTGCGTACAGCATGTCCAAGCATTGGCTAACGCGGACAACCCTGAAGATTTGGTTGTCCACCATACTGCAGACCTCGAAGATCAAGTTCAGGTGCTCCAGGTGAAGGAGTGGTGGCGGGGGCGGTGACTTTTGTTTAGCATCCATCTCCTGGTGACCATGCTGCTTCCTATGCTGCTGTGAGTCGGTGTTGCTTTTCGGAAGCTCCTCCTCTACCAGGCAGGTGACGAAATCCTCAGTGGGAGCGTCGCTGGGACCGTCTGCTTCTCTTGAGATGGGCGGTGGTGCTGCTGCTTCAATGCACGCCGGGGGGTTCCAATTATCCAGAACCGTAAACATTCGACTTTCATAGAAGTCTGGTTGGAGTTCCATGGTCAGAATTTCCTCGACATAAGTTCTGGAGGGCGAGTTTATTGCTGTGGTCTCCCTGCGTATTTTTCTCTTGGCCAGAATCAGAGCCCATTCAAACCGCTTGTGTCTTTTCCTCCTGGAGTCAGCTGTGTACCATCCTTCTCCTCTGCGGGGTCTTCCTCTAGCTCGTGGAATAGTGAGAATGAGGACCAATGCCAGGATGTCTCCTACGCTCTTATTCCTGCTAGGCTCTGTGAGCTGCGAATACATCCTATGGGTTCTGAAAAGGCGGATAATATCATAAATGATGGTTGTAGCCATTAAAGCCGAGAGCTTAATGCTCTGGCTGGCCGACCT
Organism: Picea glauca; assembly: GCA_000966675.3. Taxonomy (NCBI): domain Eukaryota; kingdom Viridiplantae; phylum Streptophyta; class Pinopsida; order Pinales; family Pinaceae; genus Picea; species Picea glauca. Next base: position 540,679 of record JZKD02S1679849.1, on the reverse strand, counting down.
GTTCTCGCGCGTGAGAGGCCCCATCAATAGACGGAGACCGACGGAGGTGAGAGCCCTCATAACTGGCGATGGTGTGAGGGCGGTTGGCCCCCATAAATGGCCTCTCCTTGCGCACCTCCACGTGCCCCTTATTTTCCGCGTGGCACCCCATCCGGGGGTTGGAAATCCTTGCTGGCCAGGATTTGGCATTGTTTGGATATGTCTGAGGCTTCAGAGCTTCTTGCGTCCTAGAATATTTGTTCGATTTCCTTGGAAACTCCTTCATTTGCCAGGTAATCAGCCACTCCGTTTGCCCCTCTCTTGACATGGGAGGGGATAATGCTTATGTTGTCCCTGAGGATGCCTTTGAAGTCCTCAAGCATCCCTGCTAGGCGCTAGCTAGGAGAGTTTTTTTGTGGGTTTCCCCCAGGGAGGATTTTAGTGATTAGCTGGATGATGATTTGTGTGTCACCCTCCAAGATTATTTTGTGACTATGCAGGGTTGTTGCAGTTCGAAGGCCCTGTAAGAGGCTAGTTAATTCCGCTACATTGTTTGTGGTCTCCCCCAAATACCATGCTGTCAGAGTTAGAATTTCCCCTTTAGAGATCCTGATCACAGCTCCATAGCCTGTGGGTCCGGGATTGCCTTTTGAAGCTCCATCAATGTTGATCTTTATGAATCCTGTTGGGGGAAGGGTCCAGGTGGTTGGGCTGGGGTTTTGATTCTTGGGTTCTCTGATTGCCACTGAGTCATTTAGTTTGAGTTGCCATCTTTGGAGGGTGCATAATTCCTCCCGGTTGCATTCCTTGTCCCTAGGTTGCCATTTCTTACTTCTGATTGTTTCTTTGATGAGTATGGAAACTCTGTCCCAGGTTAAATCTAGAGTAGATTCCTTGGAGTGGAAGATGCATTTGATTCTCTCTTTCCATATTTGCCAGAGAATAAACCCTGGGAGGAGATGCCAGATGTAGTTCAGAATGGGGTTGTTGTAAGTGAATGAGTCCCAATTTTCAATAGTGTCTCTGATGCTGCCTCTGTTTTGATTGGATCTGCACATGATTTGAGCTCCCTGGTCCCATACAGATTGACTGTAATGACAACCATTGAATAGATGCTCCTTGGTTTCTTCTTGGCATTGACATAAGACACAAATTGAGGGCCCAATGAAGCCCCTTTTCCTGAGATTGTCCCATGTTAGAATTCTATTATGGATGATTAACCAGAGGAAAGTGGAGACCTTTGGCCAAAGTGATTTATTCCATATTTTGTTCCAGATGTTGTCCATTTCCTGATTGTGGTAATTGCCTTGTAAGTAATAGGCTTCTTTTACCAAAAAATTGCTAGCTGTGGAGTGCCCCCATCTGAGGATGTATGGATCCTCCTTAATGGGAATTTTCCTGCGTCCTGCTTGGTAATGCCAGGATGAAAAGTTTAAGTCGGCTGGGATTCCTAAATCTTGGCTGGAGGTCTTCTATTTTCGCCAAGTCTGTCTTGCTTCTAGGGGTTTCCATAGATATTTTACCTTAAGTGAGGGATCTTGATTGAGAGCTTGTTGGAGGGGTTTGAGCTCTACTAGTTCCTTTAGAGGTTTAAGTTGTTGCCACGAGTCTTGCCAAAACCTTGCACTGTCTCCATTGTGAATTTCCCAGAAGGTGTGTTTCTATATTATATATTTGTTTTGCCAGGCTGTGTTCCAAATGTTCGAACCCTGTATTCGAACGTTGTGTTTGATCAGTTGATCAGTCTGCATGGAGGGAGCATATTTGTTCTTCCAGATTTTTGCCCATAGTGCATCTGGTGTTGTCATCCATCTCCACCATATATTGGCCCCCATTATCTGGTTGAGCTTTCCTGGGTCTTGAAGCCCAAGGCCGCCCATGCTTTTTGGTGTGCAGACCTTATCCCAACTTACCAGAGCCCATTTCTTGTTGGGCTGCAGACCTTGCCAAAGAAAATTTCTCTGGATGTTTCTGATGGCTCTAATGATTTGTTTGGGAGCTGCTAAAGTAGTGAAGAGATAGGTAGGTAGGGTCTGTAGGACTGATTTTAGCAGGACCAGTCTGGTTGCAATGTTTAACGGTCTGAAGGTCCATTTGGCCAGTCTGTTTGAGATAGAAAGGACGAGGTTGTCCCAGGAAATGGATTTAGCTGGCGCTCCTGTGAGAGGAATGCCCAGGTAGTTGGACGGAAGGGAGCTCTTGGGGATGCCCAGGAGTTTGGAAATATGTAGTTGAACTGCAACGGGAGTATTGAAGAAGAAGAGCTTGGATTTGTCTAGGTTCAACGTCATGCCAGAGGCTTCAGTGAATTCAAAGAGGATGGAGTTGAGCTTATTTGCTTCGCGTGCAGTGGGGGAGTTCATAAGAAGGGTGTCATCAACGAATTGGCTGTGTGAGGGGGCTGGCAGAATGTTGTGCAAGGGTAGGCCTTTGAGGGCGCCTTCCAGAACCGCTGATTTAATGTAACGACCCAAGCCTTCCACCATTAGAACAAAAAGGAAGGGTGATAATGGATCCCCTTGCCGTATACCTCTAGAGGCCGAAAAAGGTCGGGAGGGAACTCCATTGACTAGGATTGAGAAAAAAGCCGAAGAGGTGAGATTCAAAATCTAATTTACCCAATCTTGGTCAAAACCAAAGGAATTTAAGATAGCTCTGAGGTATTGCCAACTGGCTTTATCAAAATCTTTTGAGAGATCAAGTTTGATTAACATACCTAGAGTTTTTGTTGATTTAAGAGAGTTGATCACTTCATGTGCTATTATAACGCTGCCCATAATCTGTCTTCCTTCGACATAGCCAGCTTGTTCTTTGGAAATGACATATGGCAGTATTGGCTTGAGTTGGTTTGCAATCACCTTGGTGATGATCTTGTAGATTACATTACATAAGGCTATGGGTCTAAACTGTTTGGGATTTGTGACTCTTTCTTCCTTTGGGATGAGAGTGAGGAAGGTTGCATTGAGAGCCTGGAGAACTTGACCCAAAAGTTCGTGATTCCTCGACGACCTCCCATACGTCCTTTCTTATTATGTCCCAGCAGTGATGGAAGAAGTCTGTAGTGAAGCCATTAGGGCTTGGGGCTTTTCTTGGGGGCATATCTTTTACTACTTGTTCCACTTCCTCCTGGGTGATTTGCCTCATGAGAGTTGCGTTCTGTTCAAGGGTGATTAATGAGGGAATATGACTGGTAACTCGAGTGATGGATTCATTTATGTTCTCCTTGGTTTCCGCAAGGAGGTTCTGGTAGTATCTATTGAGCTCCTCTTCAATTTGTGCGTGCTCTCTGATCAGATTGCCCTGCTCATTTTCCAGATGTGTTATTCTGTTGATGTGTCGCCTGTGTATCATAGTTCTGTGGAAGAATTTTGTATTATTTTCCCCTTCTTTAAGCCATTGCACCCTGGATTTCTGCCTCCATAGTATTTCTTCTTGTTTTCTTCTTTGCTCCAATTGCACTTGTAGTTTCTCTTCTTCCTTCATGAGCTAAGCAGTTCGAGCCCCTGACATAAAGATTCTTTGTATCTCGGCTAGTTTGTTCTCTGTGTCCTTAATGCTCTGGAATATATCACCAAAAGTATTTATGTTCCAGTGTTTGAGCATTTGCTTGAAGTTTTTGAGCCTTTGTTGAAATCTGTACATCTTGGTGCCTTGGTCTACTTCAGCCTAAATCGACCAGGTTTTTTCCAGCTGTTGGAAATCTGGGTGTGTAAGCCAGAATTTCTCAAATCAGAATGGTTTAAATTTAGGTGTTGTCTTTATTGCTAGCTGAAGGGTGATTGGCCACTGGTCAGAGCCCGCTTTGGGGAGAATCAGACTTTCCATGCATAGGTCTCTTTCAATCAATTCCTCCATCATGAGAAAGCGGTCTAGTCGGCAGGCGACATGTTGGTTTCTTGATCTACGATTGGACCATGTGAAAGTGTCATTGTTGTTCTCTATGTCTACTAACTTTAATTGTTCAGGGAGAGTTTTGAACTTACCGCTATCTTGCTCAAGTCTTTTTCTCCCACCCGTTTTTTCCTCCAGTGACATGATCATGTTGAAGTTGCCTCCTAAGATCCAGTTAGGCGTGGTTGCTAGAGATTTAACTCGGGTCAGCGTTTCCATGAATTTGATTTTTTCCTGTTGTCCTTGTGGTCCGTAGACATTGGTGATGGTCCCTTCCTGATTCGAGCCTATTATTTCAAAGTGGGTTGACAAGGTACCTATAGTGGAAAAGGGTCCACTAAGGATAGTGTGGTTTGGGTTCCACAATATTGCTAAACCCCCCAAGGCTCCCGAGGAGTCCGTTTGGATGTAGTTGCAGCCTTTTCATATGCGTTGGAAGATGGTTTCGGCTTCCATTCATGCACATTTTGTTTCTTGTAACATTAGAATATATGGGCTTTCCTCTTTGATGTAATCCTTGAGGATTCTTTGCTTGGATCTGTTGTTGAGTCCTCTAATGTTCCAAGTGATAATCCTCATCATTATGAGGAGGGGTGTGGGTGGAGGTATCCCTCCGAGAGCTTATGTATTTGACCTGAGTTGATCATGAGATTTCCAGCTTCTTTAATTAGTTGATGTATTGGTTTTAGTCCCCTTCTTTTGTTCTCGCGCGGTATTTTCTTGGAGCCTGAGCTTGATTCCGTGGCTATGCCGAGGCGAGCTGTGGATCCCGCTATTGAATCAAGGAAGACCTTATGTACCTTTCTAAGTTGTTCTTCGGGAAGGGCTTGTAGATCTTTCTGATTGAGGGCTTCCTCCAGTTTCTCGAGGTCGATGCCTGCCAAATCTTGGGCGTCCATTTGCATTAAAGTATCTCCATCTACATCCCCTTTTTCGTTTGCATGGATCTCTTTATTTGGACCGAAAGGGGAGAGTGTGGGGTTCTGGTATTTGCCTTTCTGTAGTCCGTCATGTGGATCTTGGATTTACTTGTCTTCAGGTAGCTGGCTCAGTATATCATAAACATTCCTGGTCAAGATCCTAGGTTTGGGGTCGGCTGTTTTCCTTCGAGGGGGATTTTTCTTCCTCGTCTGGACCATTGTGAAGCCATCTTTCTGCAGGTTTTGACTATCTTTGGAAGCTTGCTGATTGAGTGGGCAATCCCGGAACAAGTGGTCGTGTTCATGGAATTTCCTGCATCTAAATGGGATGTGTTCGTAATCAAGGGTTTGTGACCAATCCTCATCCTAATACTCCAGTGTCACTACTCTTGGTAAGGCTTTAGCTATGTTCATGTAAACACATATTCGGGCGTATGATTTGTATTTTCATTGCTTTGTGGCTTCTGAGGCTTTGACATATTGGCCGATTGTATTACCTATTCCCATAAGAATCTCCTCCAACCAAAAATCCTGAGGAAGGGAATAGAGGCGGATCCAGACGGGTGCCATTGTAAAGTCTTCCTTGTCCGGGCTGAAGCGCTCTGTCTAGAACCTTAGGAATAGCCCTGCTGAGTTGTAGAAGTAAGGGTCGTTCTAAAAGATGCGATCTCTGTCTTCTAGGTTATATAATATGATTGTGAAGAAACCTTTGGAGCTGAGTTGAACTTCATAGTCTCCTTTGGGGTTCCACCAGTGTTTGATCCATCTGTTCAAGTCCCTTTCCGATGGCCAGAGTCCCAAAAATTTGTCGATGAGGGCGTGTTCTTGCATAAACTGGGTGTGCTCCCCAACCCTTGTTGAGCTTATGATATATCTAGGCGCCTTTTCCATTTGCGGGATGCATTTGCCAGGCTCCCATCCTCGGGGTGCTTTTGGATGGGACATGCTGGCTTCCATCTCCATTTCCTTTCTAAAGCCTTGTTCTTTGGCGAGGAGTTGTTCTCGGATTTGTTGTGGCGGCTTGAACGCAGGTCGCTTTGCTCTCATTCCCGATCCGTCGTTAGCGGTAATGTTGTTGTATGAGGGGGGTTTCCCCCCCTCTTCGGCGCTCATAGTTGTGGATCAGAGCCAGTGATGGCTCGCGTTGGATCTGTGTTGTTGTGTTGCCGCGGCGTGTCCTGGATCGATCATGCAGTAGCTCGCATGGGCGCGGGCTAGGGTTTCAACCAGTACTTCACTATAATCGTATTCATGTATATAAAATGCTGATATGTTTGATTATATTATTATTATTTATAAATATGTTTTAATATTTTTTTAAATATAAAAACTATTAGCCTTCACTACATTTTTTTCATAATTTTAGAGTTTGTAATTTAAAGTTGTCATGGTTTTAAGAATTTATTAGTAGTTATGATTCATTTATTTAAAATTTATCAAATTCCATTAATTTTCCTTTGCTTGCTTTGATTAAAAGATAAGCCTTATCCCTTTGCTTGCTTGTTTGATTATATTATTATTGTTTATAAATGTTTATTAATGTATTTTTAAATATAAAAACTATTAGACTTCACTACTTTTTTATCATAATTTTAGAGGTTGGAATTTAAAGTTATCATGTTTTTAAGAATTCACAGTAGTCATGATTCATTTATTTAAAATTTATCAAATTCCATTAATTTGTCTTTGCTTGCTTTGAATAAAAGATAAGCCTTGTCCCTTTGCTTGTTTGTTTGATTATATTATTATTATTTATAAATAATTATTAATATCTTTTTAAATACAAAAACTATTATTCTTCACTACACTTTTATCATAATTTTAGAGGTTGGAATTTAAAGTTGTCATGGTTTTAAGAATTCACAGTAGTCATGATTCATTTATTTAAAATTGATCAAATTCCATTAATGTTCCTTTTCTTGCCTTGAATAAAAGATAAACCTTATCCCTTTGCTTGCTTGTTTGATTATATTATTATTATTTATTATTATTTATTAATATTTTTTTAAATATAAAAACTATTAGCCTTCACTACATTTTTACCATAATTTTATTTTAGAGGTTGGAATTTAAAGTTGTCATGGTTTTAAGAATTCACAGTAGTCATGATTCATTTACTTGATTCATTTACTTAAAATTTATCTAATTCCATTAAATTTCCTTTTCTTTCTTTGAATAAAAGATAAGCCTTATCCCTTTTTTGATTATAAGTTAAGTTTATGGTTTAAATGCATTCATTATTTGTTTACCATGGTTTTGTTGTGATCGTTGTTTATAATTTTCTAAAATTTTGTTGATTTTCTCTTTATATGTTTGGAAGAAATGGTAAATTTTATGTGTTTTAGCAATCCATACAAAAACAAAATGTTTTACTCTTTAGATAATCATCTAACTTTTTTTCCATTGTGAAATATTTTTTTATTATATTATGTTTTATAAAAAAATTAATTAAAATTAAATTACATCTACAAATAAAAGTCTATGTTTTTATTCATTGAGTTTTCCATAATCTTGAAACATTATTGTTTAAACTTGTATATTTAGAATATAAGTTCTTTATATTATAATATTGCTTACTTAGCAGCAAAGATATATTAATTTCTTGTAGAAATTAGAATATATAAAGTAGGGCATATAAAATGTGTAAAAAATGAAACCCCTCCCTATATTGAAGAGGCTAGATTGCAATACTTTGTATATTTAAATAAAACTGACTTCCATAAAAACCAATCTTTTTGTTGTGCTTTAAGTGCCAAAAAAAAATTGAGATTAAAAACATAAAACATAGTACTAGAAAGTTCATTTATTGAAAGTATATAAAGATCCATTTATTGTAGGCTTAAATATGTTCATGTCTTTGTAAGTAACACCTATTTATAGAAAAAGACTTATCAAAACTCTAAATTTGTAGCCCAAGTTACTTAAACTTGGTGCATTGTTTAGACTTCAAAGTAGCCAACCTAGTGGGTTTTGTGAGAGCAATACTAGTTGAACATATATGCTCTATGTATTGTTTATGAGACTTGAACCCATGTGCTTTCAAGTCCTTTGGTGTGATTCTTGTCCTCTTAACCATAGCATAATCATTCACCTTTTTTGTCTTCTGTAAAAGTTACAACACTATTAATAAATATCCAAATTGATATTGCTATAATGAAAACATGAGTATAGGGTATAGAACTTACCTCTCCTATTTTTTCTTCAAGTGGAGGTGAATGTTGTACTGGTTAAAGATAATGTGATTTATGGTGGATTTCGAAAAAAGGTGTTGCATTCCCGCGATCATTTGTGTGCAAAGGGGATTTTGGAGATGTATATGTTTTATTCTAAACATAAAATTAAAAGAAGATATAATTATGCAACTCAAACATAATTAAATGTAAATTTTTGTTAATGATTATATAAAAGTATAAATACATACAAACTTAGTGTTTTTATGAAATAGGTTGTGTTGAAGCAAAACTTACTTTCCTGAAAATCCCTTGAAATCTAGGTGAGCGTCGTAATGGTTGAAAACTCAATGCTCGTTGGATATCTAAGTTAGTGGAACTATATTCAACAACAAAACTATGCAGTGATCTCTCTGGGGAATTTTGTTGATCAGGATAGGCATATCAATAACAATGGAGAATTAGTATACAATTGATAATAAAAATAAATACCATCTAATGCTCAAATGTCTTGAAAATCAATGCATGCAAAAAATTGACTCAACTGTGTACTCATTGTTATTACTAGTTTCCCCAGAGTTTAATATATGGGTATGCTCATCCAACTCTTCTTCTCGTACATCATTAGAAGGCCTTGTTCTTTCTTTTTGTTGTAAAGAAATATCTATGCATTTAGCTGTGTCCATATGTCTACGAGGTAAACTTTGATCCCAACAATTCATTTTTTCATGAATTTTTTTCTTTGAATCATCATTGAGCTGATCAAACGTAGCAACTGACTGCGAAAATGAGTTTCAATGAATTTAGTCAATAATAATAAATTTATATTATTAAAAAAACACACAATTATAAATTTCAATAAATACTTACAGCGAAAATCATTTCTTCATTGACAAATCTTTTATATCTCTGCTTTCGTGCACGAAACAACCTTGCATCTACATCATATTGAATTTTTTCATTCTACCTTTTAACCTTACTTGGAGATTTTGTAGCACGTTTAACATTTTCATCTCTTACTCAACCTCTTGGGCATGGGGGAATTGGATGGATATTTTGTTTGATCGCATGATCGTGATTAAGGCCAGATAGTTTTGATTTGGTCAAGATATTGACACAATCACCAACCAAACAATGAAATACATGTTTGGTGCCTTTGATAACTACATCCCATTCATGTCTATTTTCTGCCATTTTCTCAATTCCCTATAAATGAATATGTAAACAACAATGATGTTAGAATGACTATAAAAACACCTTTAAATAAGAAGCAACTATTGCATATGCCTATCTATTCTATAAATGAGATCTATGCTTATGTGTGATAATAAAGGCATTTCTACATGCAACATAGGTTGTGATGTCTCCTCTATGCCTTATAATGATGTCTATGTTAATACCAAGATTCCGAATTACAAACAATCACCACATCATCTCATAAATTAGTCATAATAAGGAAAAAAAAATAGAAAAAGATTAAAATATTGAGAGAAACATTGATGTTGCATCATCTAAAACAACTAGCAATTTTAGACACATTTTCTGGTTATTTAATTAAGTTATTAAATTCCTCTAGTTTTGAAATTATGGATATTTAATGATCTGAGTGGAGGGAGAATTCAACAAAGCTGAATCATTTTAATGGAGGGTGCATCAGTTTTGAAGGAAGGCACACTAAATACCAGAGCTTCTATAAGGAGGGAGAGGTGTGAATTTATTTATCCAGTTGCACAAATATCCAAGACGTCCCAACAAAAAGTTAAAAACAAAGAGAAATGGAGGAGAGGCGCATTGACTGAGGAGTGACAGTAATTCAATTTGGATGTCGACAAGGTATCAGAGTGGTAATTCATCAGGTGACCTCCCTGTTTACACATCACTCCAATAGAAAAATGAGAGGCAATTCGGGGTAAGGGATAGAAAATTAATTGTGGCTTGGGTGAGGGTGTGGTAAGAGGTAACTAGAGGACGTTCGATCATGTCTTGGGTAACTGATCTAGATGATGGAGCATTGGGTAATGATGGGTCTTGAATGAGCTCGATGGATTGGGAAAGGGCTCGAGATGGTGTGAGCCTTGTGGGAGACTGAGAGACATTGGAAAATTCCGGGAGGAGAGGGAGCACGACGGGAGGTGTTAGATTCATGATATTCTCAAGCTAAACATGGAAGGCCAAACATAGAGAAACGTCTCTATGGTGAATGACATGGTTAGTTTATTCTTTTCTAGGACGCGACGAGGGGGAAGTTTGAGGTGTTGAAGTAAGCACACAGGTGTGTCCTTCATGTTGAAGATTGCACTAATGGGATTTGGCATGGTACACAACTTGTTGATCTTGTTGGTATGGGAGACCCAACAAGAGATCAACACGGTCTAAAAGTGATACATCGCAGAACACAGTGTCGCGAAAGGGGCCAATGGAAAAATTTACTACGCAGCACCAAGCGATAGTAATGTCGAGTCCTTCCTTTTGTACCCAACCAAGTTGATAGGGATCTGAGTGGGGGGTGGTGGGAAGTTGAAGATGTTGGACTAGGTCTTGGAAGACTAGATTCTTTTGGATTCCATTGTCCAGAATGAGAGTTGTGATTTTATGTTTAATTTGGTAGTTATGAGTAAAGAGGGGAATGTTAGTATGACCTGGTTTGGCCATAGTCATGAGAATGAGGGATGGGTCAACTTCGGTGGGGTTGGTGAGAGAGATGACTTCTGGTTGTTCGAGAAAATCAGCGGGTGTGACCTCTGCAACCAAGGTCTGATAAGATAATTTTTATGGCTCGACAGTCGGCAGATTTGTGTGAGTTGGTCTTGTGAAAAGTTCACCAAACCGTCGTTGTAGGTGCCAATGAGGAAAGGTTAAGGTTGAGGCTAAGAATTATGCAGGTTGGCAGACTGGATTTGATTTGGCGAATATCGGGTTTGAGGGGATACCTTACATTCTACGGCCAAGGCCCGTAAGAATGCCTTGTATAGAGAGGAACTGTCAAAAATATCTACCTCCTACCTATTAAACTTAATTATTAATACCTCGTCCAGTTCGTTGATATGTAGTTGGATGTGCAACTTGTCAAATACATCGATGTATCCTTGAACTGAATGAGTGGCAAGTTGACAGAGTTGCAACCACTTGGCGATAATATTTTGAAGATAGCCTGGAGAGTAGAAGCATTCCTGTAATGTGTGACAAAACACATCCCAAGAATCAATACTTCCATTTGTCAGAGAAGTCGGTGTTCCGAGCTCCACGATCAATTCATACCTTTTCGGTTGTGTGTCCCACCGATTTTGTGTTATTCCTTCAAGTTGGAGGCTAGCTATCTACAATTTGGTGGATTCTTCCATCTCGGGGGAAGTTTTGAAGTATGTGGAGAGGCTACAGATCCAAGAATATACCGTCTCACCATTCATTTGTCCGACAAACTTGGGTAACTAAAAACAGGTGTCCAGTTGCATGGTCGTTGGAGTTTGGCGTTGTTGGAGTCGAATTAGTTCATGGAGAGCCAGTGCCAATTATTCAAGGGGAGTTGATGTGGTTGCACTGGACTCCTCACTGGAGACTTCTCTTCGAGGCGGCATGGTCTACAAGCACGGAAGAGACCCTGAGGAGGGAATTATATTAAACCTAAGAATGACACACTAATGCACCAATGCAAAGGCATAGAAGAACCCTGAGAAGGGTGATTAGGACGCTCTGAGAAAGAGCATGAGGAAAGATATGAAGATCCAAATTTTTATTTTTATTTTCTTTTGTGAATGTGGTGGATGAAACTCAGTATTATCCTTCTTCTCTGTGTGCAGAAACTTCCCCAAGGCACACACTCTGATACCAATTGATCTGAGTGGAGGACGAATTCAACAAAGGTGAATCACTTTAATGGAGGGCGCATCAGTTTTTTTCTTTTTTCTTTTGTGAATCTGGTGGATGAAACTCGATCTTCTCCTTCTTCTCAGTGTGTGGAAACTTCCCCAAGGCACACGCTCTGATACCAATTGATCTGAGTTGAGGATGAATTCAATAAAGGTGAAACAATTTAATGGAGGGTGCATCAGTTTTGAAGGAAGGCGCACTAAATACAAGGGATTCTACAAGGAGGGAGAGGTGTGAATTCCTTTATCCAGTCGCACAAATCTCCAATACATCCCAACAACAAGTTAAAAACAAAGAGAAATGGAGGAGAGGTGCATTGACTGAACCAAGGCGTAGGGCCTTCACAAAATCCCACACATCAATCTAAATGTTAGCAGAAGAGAGATGTGCACCAGTTCCTTTGGTGTGCAACGATCTAAAAAAATCAAACACAGAAAATGATTACACACAAAATAAAGACAAGATTCGAAAAAAAAATCATCAATTGAATTAGAGAAAGATGTCCCCTATGATAATTATGGGAGACTCATTACAACGGTAATCGTCGCTTTTATTTTTCTACGATTCTCTGTGCATTCAAACTGCAAGAGAAATTTCTTGCAGCAATTATTGACACAATTTGACTCACAATTATTTTAGACATCGTGTTTCTTACTTAGATTGGCGAATGATTTATTACAATTAAGTGACTGACTAACGCTAACATAGATCAACAAACTAGCATATAATTAATTATCTTTATTGCCTTGCTTGCTACAGACTACGAATCCTCTTCTGTTAGTTGTCTAAGGTTGACGTCCTTCCTATTGGTCCATTTAATTAAGTTTAAGGAGTAGTTATAAATACTTTAATTACTTTTACCTATTTAAGCCACTAAGTAATCCCAACCATTGGATTTACATTTTCACATATTGTGATTAATAGAAAGAAAAAATAATATTACAAAGAACCAAGTAAGTCAACAAAAGAGAAACTTA
>JZKD02S1679849.1:510855-527759 GCA_000966675.3 Picea glauca | reverse complement strand
TAATTAATTAATACCAATTTAAAAATAATTAATACAAAATAAAGAAAAATTAAATGTATATTTCTTTAAGAAATAATTATTATATTTACTTTTAAGAACATGTCCTTTTTTAATCTCTCGGATGGGGTGTCCCCAGGCTCAAAGCGTGGACAGATTACGGGGAGGCCATCTGGCCAGATGGTCATCCACTTGGCACCTGATCAGACCCACCCCCCCTCACCCATCACCTCATGGTTTTAAAACTCTCGTTGTCACTCTTCAGACTTCACTTGCGTCCAGCTTGCTGCATGCTCAGGATGCTCAGCTGCATAGTAGTTTTCATGGAGCTTGGTAGGACGCCTCCATAGTCCCATCCGCACCTCAATAATGATGCCCACAAGGTCAGGCTCGAGCATGATGAACTTCATTTGTTCCTTTGGAATCTCCATTTCCATCTCTCCCTGGTTTTTCAATTTCCTCCTCCCCTCCAAGTGCGACATCCACTTGGTTTCCCAGACTTCTGGTTCATGCCTCTCATCACAGGGTTTGTTGGCCTGGTCCTTTGTCTTGCACCTCCTCTGTGCTCTCCATCCCAGGTCAACTGTAGCCACCACCATGCCCCGTCCTAGAGGAAAGTCCAAAAGAGGGGTTGCCCAGTATGCGGCCAGAGGAAGGGAGGCACCCAACTCTGACCCTCCCCCTAAAACCGAAGGCATCCCCTTGTTGAATCTCGTCGAAGATCCCACCCCTACTCAACCTCTTCATGAGACCACCCCGGACCTCTCCCCACTCTCGAATCCTTACACATGCATAATTGACTGGTTTGATAACTTCAAAAATTTGTTGGGCTTCGCGCCTCCACCCCCCTCCCCTCCTCGCCTCCCACCACCTCCAAGTTCTCCCCCTCACCACCCTCCTCCTCCACCCCCTGTCGCTTCCTCTACTCCCTCCATTTATCTTTCTTCCTCTTCCGACTCTCTGATGTCCCCCCCACTCCGTTCAACTTGTGATAGGTGTGAAGACATAAAAGATATCATGGATTCCTTGGATGACCTCAAGAGGGGTTTAAGGGATGTCAAGTCCGCCTTAATCGAGTTGCAAATCAAGGAATCAGAACGTTGGAGTCGTATGGACCTTTTGATGTCCTTCCTACAGGACCTCCGACAAGCCATCACGGATTGAGACAGGCTCGACAGAGGAAAATCGCAAGTGCACCAAGCCTTCTCTAGGCCACGGCTCGATCCAGGTTGTTAGTTAATTATGCTCCAATTTTTTGTTTTCTTTTTTATCTCGGTAGCCATGGGAGGCTAGCAGGCTCTGGGGAGTTTGGTCTATGGTTTTCCTGTTTAGTTTAGCAATCAACATTTCGCCCTGCGTGGCAATGTAGTCTATTTTTTTTGCATGTTTTAATCTTTTATTTTGGACAAGTAGTAGCGGTGGTTTCCCATCAGGGCGCTACTGCCACATTTGAATGGGCACTATAGACATATGTAATTTATTTTTCTTGCAGACTCTAATACAAACTTCTAACTTACAAAAAACAAAAACATGTCATGTTTTAATAGAAAAATATCACAACATAATCACACAAGGTATAAAGATAGGCCTACTTTATTGTTCAAAGTGTTATTAAACATTAATAACACTCGATCTATGAAAGGGAATTTACCAAATCAGTGAAGTCCAAAAGGGAGGCCAAAATTTCTGCCAATTTCAATATTTTTTTATTCTTTCTATTTGATCTTTATTTTTGTATTCTTTATATTTGATCTTTTATAGTTTAAACATATTATTACCTAAAGACAAAATACTTGTTGTAATGGTACGTGTATGTTATATTAGTTTATTTATTTAGCAAATCCATGCTACTTGTTTATTTATATGTTATATATATGTTTTATCATGTTACTTGTTTATTTATATGTTGTATCCATGCTACTTCTTGTATCATTCAATGTGCCCATTTCCAATAGGTGTACGCCTTTTGGCCTAATTACCTGATGATAAAATACTTGTTGTAATGTTACCTATATTCTATATTAGTTTATTTCTTTAACAAATCCATGCTAGTTTTTATTTTTTTTAAATTAATCCACCTTTTATTTAATTCTCACTTACCTACATTACATATTCATAAATTTTTTAACAATTGCATTTTCATTTATTAATCCATCCTTATCATTGTTTTTAATGTTATTCTTGATTTTTTTCTAGACTAAATAAAATACAATGGTTATGTCAAGAGTGTTTTGGAAGAAGACTCGTATTCAAAAAAATTGGAGGACATGTAATTCATAATTTTTCTCTCAAATTTTGAATAACAAATGTCTTAGAATAAAGAATTTTTCTGTCAAATTTTGAATAAAGAATGGTGCGAGTTGTTATATTTGAGGGTACATGCTCAAACATTATGGGGAAACATTATGGATTCTGAAAAATAATGCCTTCTGGATTCAAAATTATTGAGATGATCGAGGGAAATGGGAAAATATTTGGGAGAGCTATGGATTTAAAGAAATCCCGAACATGCAGATTTATTGTATCATTGAAAAATAGAGAAACTACAAACATATAAGTGGTGAGCCAATGGGGGTGGAACTAGAAGTGTTTATTGGATTATCAAGATAATGGATGACAGGTTACTACACAAAACACTGTAAGCACACTCATCAAATAACGGGAACGAGAATGATAAATACATTTATACTTGTTTTATTCACTTTTGAATCCTTGAAGGTGGCATACTAATATGAATTGAGATTGATACTTGAAAAGGGTTTGAAACCTCATGGCGCACAACAGTTTCAGGGTAAATATAGTGGATGACCCAACTGACTTGGGAGACATCTCAATACCTGAATCCATTTTTTATACCATCTAATAATACGATTTCAGCTACAACCCTTCAAAGTAAGTGTAACCATAATGTAACTGATCGATTCAATTGGGGTTTTGCAATCCAGAAAATTAGTTTCGTTATGCCCTTCAAAGGAAGTATAACCATAACATAATGGATTCATTCAATTGGCTTGTTTTTCAATTGAGATAATTGGATTGTCAATTCTGGGATGGTTGGTTTTGCGATTAATAAAATTGTGTCGAAATAGAAGAAACCAGTTGCAATTGAGAATATTTTTTCCTTTCTAAAATTGTTATGGGACATTGCCACCTCTCCTGGTAATATATATATATATATATATATATATATATATATATATACACCAAATTTTAAAAAGACTGAAGATCAGCTGCAGTTGTCAAGGTGACTAAGAATTCCAAAGGATTCCTTGAGAACGGATTTTGAAATTTTCGATGAAATTTATGTTACCAATCTTACTAAGCAATCGAACCAACCTTTCGGTAATAGAAAAAAAAGATTATACAAGAAATTGTAAAGAGGAATTGTAAATTTTCTCTAACCATATTTGATCAATCTACGTTTGAAAGTAATGTTGGCATTTGATCACAAGGATATGTATGTTTACAATGTTGTGATATTCATAAGGCTATGGATGTTTAGACATTGATATCAGTTATGACCGGAAGGGTAGTCTGGGAATTTATGAAAACATGGTTGTAATGCCATTCAAGAATATTTTGTGATAATGAGTCCACGTGGAAAAACAAAAACAAGACTTGTGTTGCCTTGCCTTTCAAGTTTCAACTCTAAAATACTTCGTATTTATAAATTAAAGTTGATAAAATTAAAATAATATTTGATCACTATTATAATTTTTTTTGGAAAGTTTAAAATCTCCATAAAATTTTGAATGGAAAGCCTCTGTTAGAGGAAAAATTGAATGGAAAGCCTCTGCTAGAGGAGGAAGCTTGAGCCTTTGCAAATTTAAGAAAAAATCGCCATAAAAAATCGAGTGGAAAACCTTCGCTAGAGGAAAAAATGAACGGAAAGCCTTTGATAGAGGAGAATCTTAGCCTCTTTGCAAATTTTACTTAAAAGATTTCACAGGTTGGATTTGCGATTTAAAAGAAATTAAATATAAAAATTAAAAAGAAGATCACAACTTCGTCGGCTCTTGGAATCACAGGGGGGGAAGGTGTATACTTTGACTAATATTAACTTCAATCTTACATTTTCACTTCGAGCTTTTACTGCAGGAATGGAGTGTGGCAGTAGAGAATGATACAGTCTGGTCGATGCAAATGGTATAAATAAATTCAATTACCACCGAAAGAAATTTAAGAAATGTTGACTGTATAAATTAATTCAATTACCATTGAAGTGGAAAAATCATTGAAGATATATGTAAACCCAGGTTATTGTAGGAGATTACCCGTATCCGCCTTGGCTCCAAATTCGCAGGGTCCCCGTATTCGCCTTGGCTCCAAAATCGCAGGGTCCTAACGCTAGATTAGCTTGATGGAAGATTCACAGGGTCCTTTGTAAGCACGTGGGAGAATTCTACTTAGCAGTCTTGATGGTGGATGTCATATCAGAGCCCAATGATTGTTCTATTGGCATATATACCTTTAGTGCACCCTCCTCATAGCTCCACTCATGTCCACCCTAGATACTACTACCTACAAGCAAGATATCGGCTAGCAAAGAAGTATCATGCCTAGTAGCTAATGTAGGTTCTAGTACTTCTTACAAGTAAGATCTCGGTCAACAAAAAAGGATCACGCCTAGTAGCTAACACAATTTCTACTACTTCCTACAAGTAAGATATTGACCAATAAAGAAGGATCACGCCCAGTAGCTAACGCAAGTTCGAACAAACTTCTCGGAATATTGACGCCCTAAATGAAGTCGGTTGAGCTATGTTGAGATTCGGCCTAGCGTTGTGGGTAATTTAATTCACAAATTATGATAGACTAATTCGACGACGCCTCAACCTCTCAAGAAAAGAAATCCAAACAATATATATGTCTACCTCGGGAGTCCAAAAAACCCATATTGCAGCAACATGCCATCCACCTCGAGAACTCAACAAACATGCATACCATATGCATCCATCACCTAGTAAATCATGTCAGTTGGTCATCCATACCATGGATTCATGGATATCATTGCCATCATCTATGAGGCATCCATCTACTGCAGAATCTTTAAGACTCTGCGGCAGGACAGATATTGATTGCCCTCACAAACATGGTTGAAGGGAACAACATACAATTTCAATGGTGGCGAACGAACCTAATCCAACCCACATGTGAATTAATAGTCTGGGGCCTAGTCGAGGTGGTGACAATAGAGCACTTAAACGACACACCCAGGGTATAATAACCATAGTTATTGCAAGTAGCTGTGGATTCAATGCTAAGTACAATGGACATCCCATGGATGTTATGTCCAGCGTTCAAAATTGAGCTCGTCACAACCCGTCAACACCCTTCCAACACGTCCTATAAGTATAATTAATTATTCACATGTCAAAAAAATGGATATTTTAGTTTTTGTCCATTTGTGGGAAATGCAAAGCCAAGTCCAAAATTTTGTATGAAGGGTAATCTTCTAAAATCCTCGTTATGGTAGGAGAATTGACTTATTTATGCGTCATTGTTTTACATTATTATTATGGTTGTTTACATTGGTTGCACGAAATATCTGCTCGAGATTTTCCTTGCAGTGTAGGAACAAAACTTCACATAACATTGACATGATTGATGGTCGGTCGACTCGGCCTCTTGCCATAAAACGAACACATGTAGACCCCAAATGCAAAGAAATAACGATGGTGTGTTTGATGGATGGATGTCCAACCTCTTGCATTAGGACGAACATATATAAAAACACTTAATTTTAATCATTGGTTTAGCTGGTGAAAGCATCACGAATCACGAGGGTTTTTACATATGTTCACTCCTAACATTTCCCCACTACAATCCTTCGTACAATTTATTGTAACCTCTCCTCTGAAACTATACTCTATTATCTTTTCCATAGTATCAGATATCCAAAGCTTCCATCCCCCTAATTTCTATATCTATTTATATTTACACCGAGAAGCGTACATTTATTGGAAATGAGCACATTTAATAGGATTTTAGAATTTAATGGGTTTTCTGCGGACAAGATTAAATATGGATGGAATATTCTTCGTCATCACACTAAATGAAGAGCTCAAACACTGACTTCCTTGCTATTATAAAGACATATGTTTATGTGTTTACTTTTTCACATTTACTAAATTAAATTAAGAAATTACTGTGTTGGCTAGGTCAAGAAAACTATTTTTTAATATCTTTTAGGCAAATAGGAACTTATATATAGTCTTTTGACATTTATTGAAGTTTATATATGGTGGTTTGAAATATATAGATTTATATATGAAGACAAAATAATGATTTTATCCAACAAACATTAAAAAAAGTGAATGATAATAGGAGTAAAATGGGTATTATGTTGCCCCGAGTGTTGACAGATAGCATCTCCAAAGTCGAGCTATGCATATATTGATATTGATCTTGTATTTTACAAATCCAAGCACACCCTTTTGAAACTCTGATCTAATCCTCTTGGTTGTATAGAAGAAGAGCACATGCGTTGGGAATACATACAAATGAACAATGATATGTGAAAGGGAAGGGTTGGAATTTAACCTAATTCCTCGCATGCCTAGCCTTTTGGGTTTTTAATTTTGGAGGGAATTATTATTTTATTATAATTTCATACCATTATTAAATTGAGTCATGATAAAATATAAAATGGAGGGACTCCCTATACAATTGTGCTTTCAATCCATCACTAGTCCATAGTGATGGGTTCAATTTTTACATGAGTTTGGAAGCATGTATTAATCATGCCCTTTTGATCCATAGTGATGGGTTTAATTTTTATATGAGGTTTGAAGCATGCATTTCGAAATATGAATCATGCATATGTATAAGTTTTCTGCATTGCAATTTAAAGTATGAAAAATTGAAGAGAATCAAAAGAGAAAAAAGAGAGTAGAATCAATGCATAAGCAGCCTGAGGTACATAAATCAACTAATAAGGGGGGAAAGTTCAAGAAATTATAAGATTTATGTTAATCCTATAGGACAGGTGCCCTATAAGTTGAGTGCACTTAGATATTGTCTTTCTGAAACTCCCATAAAACTTAATGTATTTCTGTTTTGGGGTTGTTCCATATATAAAACTAAGTGCCTAGTAAATTTGTTATGCCAATGCCATTAAATATAGAAGTATTGTTCAATAACAAGATACAATGGAACTCAGCCTCCAAAAATCTCAAGCAAAGATCAAGACTCAACAAATATAAAATCTTACTGCCATGAGAGTCTAAGTTAAACTTTATTATCATTTGGAAAATGTTGATCTTAATCAATAAGATTTAATGGAATATAATTTCATTGGGAGTAGTCTCTGATTTAATGGAATGTGAGTTCATTTTAAAAACTAGTGATCACCCTCATTCATATCATTTAATTTGGATTAGAAAAGAGGTAGAGATAAAAGTTACAAGTAGTGAAAATTTATATTTGATATTAATACAAGTTTTATGGGTGCAATATGTACTAAATTTGGATACATAAGAATTGAGAAGAAGTTATTTTAAAAAGGTGGAAAATGATGTTGATTGACGTATATCAAACACTTTTATAATGTGGTTGTGCTAGTTTTATAGCAATTGGAAATGGCATACCCAAAGCCTGCATCCTCATTCCCCCAAACGCACCCTAAAATTGAAATTGAAATGGAAATTCAATGTTCTTCTCCTGCAACTACGATTGTGCTTCCTCCACCCCCGCCTCCTCCTCCGCCTCCACTGTTGTTGATCTCATCACCAGCGGAAGTTGCAATAACCACTACTATGTGTTTATAAATCACTGTGGCTTGGACATGAAGAAAACATTCGCTAGTTGTCTCCATCGTCGTCCTCTTTCACATGGATTTAGAGCCCTTTTAGACCAATAGGAATTGCAAGAGGGACTCAATTTTCCTTCTCAAATAACAGACGTTATTCGAACCTTTCTTATTTTTTACAATGTAGGAGGTTCAACATTCTCAGTGTAAAAAGTGGAAATGATCAGAGGGAGATATATATCGAATCCTCTATGGGCCCTCCTCTCGATCAAGTCCTCCCTCGTGACTTGTACACTGGCACACCCTGTGGGATTATAAGGGAAATACCTCTTGTCATCCCAACTATGGGTTTACACACCTTAATTGACAACACAGCCTTGAATGAATGATAAACTGATCCAAAGCACACCCACATGTAATGAAAATCCATATCTGGTCTATGAAATTCAGGGGTGAAAGCCAAACCAGACCCTAGGCTCTGTGATGCTCAGGATCAGGACTTTCCTCCTTGCAAAGTTATGCCCCAAAAAGTAAGGTACTTCTTCTTTATATAAGCACTAAATACTCGTTGAGTATTCAAGTTTTTCATTAGATATTATATTGAAATATTTAGATTTCGTAAAGCTTCACATCTTTCAATTCAATTTAGGTTCTATGTATCTTAAACTTTAACCCTCCCTTGTACACTACTACAGTTTCTTTGTATACAACCATTTCCGCTCCGCTCGTACACTACCATCCTATTTCATTTTCCTTATTGTAAACAACCTTTCTCGAGCCCACAACCCACCTTCTCGCATCCCATCCAAGGCCTATTCCACTAGTCCCAGATCCTTTGTCCCATGTTGCTTGCATGTCAAAGATATAATTGTTAAGTAGGTGAATAGATTCAAGGCCAGATTTAATTTAATAAATGCTCAAGGAATTATTCATCACCTAAATGAGAGAGGTATACAACAAGAATTCTTTTTATTCCTTTTTATTCATTGAAGAAATGGAAATTTGCCATAAAATTCATGTTTTAATTTGTCATAAATTTTATGTTTTAAGATTTTCAAATTGTAATATATGATAATGACTTTGGTTATGAATGATTAACTTATTAGTATTATTTATATGGTTTATGTTTTATTTTTAATTTTTTATTTGGTTTATTAAGTGTAATTTAAGTAGTTGTGTTATATGGTTTATATTGTATTATATTTTTTGTCTAGTTAAATAGGGTGATTAGATGTAATTTAAGTAGTGAGTAAAAATGGTTACTTTCTTAAATATTTTATAACATATTTACTTTTAATAAATTAATTGTAAATTGATTTTAATGATATCTTTATTTTTTATACCATATTCTATATTTATTAAATGATTATTTCAATCTATTGTTTTTCACCCATTGACATATATATAGTGATCTAGCCTTGGCTCAGGCCACCACTCTTTATTGGCCTATAATATTCATTTTCTTTACTATGGAATTCATATCCATGCTTAAAATGGTTCGGCCATTGTATTCTGGTCAACCTGCACAACATTGATTCTTCCTCATTTGATGTATGTTTTAGAAAAAATAGTTGCATGAAATATATTTGAAATCAACCAATATCAAAATTAATCTCACTTTGCAAATTTAAACCAGAAATAACTCAAATTGTTCATTGAAGGAATGAAAGTACCTTGAAATGAATTTATATGTCTTGCAAGTTATCAAATGGAAATTATGAGGACAATTAGCCCCTTGTTCTCTTTTGCTAATATACCTAGTCTAATCTTTTGTATGAAAATCAATCGTTTCTTTCAAGATCAAGTGGTATTTTGGAGGTAGACAACTATTTAGTTTTCACTGATTTCTTTTTAAGTCTAAAGATAAATTTGATTGGAAATGTACTATTTTATTTAACTCATTTTTTTTTCTAATGAAGTGTAAACTTAATTTATTTTTGTCAAAATGAAATGTATTTTTTTCTTAACTTTTCATGGTGGAAGGGTTGTATAAATATATACCTTATATACCTTTCTCACTGAAATTAAGACCAACCCTTCAAATTTGATCATTGTTTACGTCCCCCTCCGGTCGAGATAGTGAAATAAATTCCATGGCTCCGACCCAAACCAACACCCAACAATAGTAAATGTGTTATTGGAACCTAGTTCTCGCACGAAGAGCCCATGGGGACTGTGTATGATCCCAACGACCCTGTACGAGTGAGCCAACATTCATGCAAGACAAAAATGAGACAGACATTAGCACGATAAAAATGAGACGGCAACGACGAATTTTTGGCACAAATATTTGATAAGCTTCAGTGTCTACTCCAGCTCTTTCCTATGGACCCCTAGTCCCCTTGTGACAGTAAGGGTATCAATCTTCACCAACGGCCAAGAAAACAAGGTGTTGACTACACCATTTAAAACTAGCATGAAGATTGGACGGGAATATCCCATCTTCCATTAAAACATGTTCACTGCAATGAATACTCATGTGTCCCATACCTGCCACAATATCCTCAGCGAAAAGGGGTGTTTCATCTCCTCGTGCCACTTCACATTGGCCACATGTGGCATATGAGACCATGTCATGTTGTTAGAATTTGGAATATTACAATTTAATGCTATAAATTATATTTGTAAGTTTGAATTTTATTTTATTTTAAATGTTTTAAGCTATGATTGTTTTTTTTTTTTAATTAAAACTTGAAATATTTATATTAAAAAAGAGGACTGCATATGGGGCTTATTTCCTAGTTGAGACATAACATATTTTACTATATTTTATCTTTTAAAATCCAATTTAGGAGAATTACAAAAAGTGACTTGTCATCCACATAATGAAGGAGACTAAATCAAAATACAAGTAAAACATGCTACATGTACATAAAAACGTTATGAGAAGGGGACATCCAAGAAAGAAAGAGGTCGACTTGTTGAAGAATCCCAACATTCCATTGGAAAACTATAATGCAAATCTCAAAACATGGTGTAGTATCCTCCCGAGTTAAGAAAGATACAACATATAACCTTCAAAGGTGGAGCAACCTCATGAAAAGAGTAATAAATGCCCCAAGAAGTGGACAGCTCCTCAAATCAAGCTCATGAATCCTCATTAGGTGCCTCCAAGGTGTGATCATGGCAAAACTCAAACAATGAACCTCCATAAATCATGGAAAGAGCCACTCAAAGTCATATCAGTTCAACATCACAACATGGTTGTCATAAAGTCCACATGTGTGGGTCGACCATATAATCAAGTCAGGAATCACTCAAAAGATGACAAATTAGAAGGGAATTGAAAACGAAATTTATCGTAAATTTGTAATTTTTGGTTATGTATTTAAATGTGATAGATTTGATATTGTAATTTTTTATTTAACTTGTTTTTTATTTGAATAAGATAAATGATATTTTATCTAAAAATAATTTGGACACTAAAAACAAATAAATAATTTGAATAATGGTGGTATCAATGGGGTTTTGATGTTTTGGTCATTTTTTTTCATGCTTGAGGCTTCAAGACTGCCTTAATTTGTGTGCTTGGATGTGTGTCTAGGGTTCTGCCCTTAATATTAGAAGAGATCCCTTGATCCTATGGGCCCTCTATTGATAATATGGTAGTTGTGGGAGTTATTAACCTCCATGTGTAACCTTTGACTAAAATAGAATATTCTGGAAGCAAGAGAAACCCTAAAAAGATGTGTAAAAACCCTAGAAGATAAGTCGGCTCAGTAAAATAATTAATATTAAAGTATTAGCTTCTAGAATGACAAGTCAAATTAGAAAGGTGACAAGAACCACTATAAATAAGAGGCGCTTGAGCTCATTTGTACCCACTCACTTCACTCACTCTCTCAGTGGAGTATAGCACAAGTTTGGAGTTGTAGTTGCAAGTTTGGAAGGTGCATCCTCTAGGGTGATTCTTGGTCTCTCTCTCTAGCGTTATTTAGCCTAAGATATGTGCCCTACCTCTAATATATCTTGGTGGTATTCTTGGTGACGTCATGGAGTATATTGGTGGTATTATTGGTGACGTCTTGGAAGAAGTGAAACTACAACTGTTGTAGTTGGGTATTGTTCTTGTTCTATGGTTGTGGAGACTCTCTCTCTTGTGCGCTACCTTTGGAGAAGGTGTGCTCTCCTTGTCTTGTGTTGTTGTTGCAGTTGGATGGTGTTTTCTAGTTCCATCTCATGCTACTGTTGTAGCTAGGGTTTATCTGTTGGTTCTAGTGTGGCTTTCCAGAATCATTCTATCTAGCAAAGGTTAAGGTGTTTGGGGGTGTTTTTGTGCCTATGGTTGGGTGACAATATTGATATTGTCTATGGTAAAATAATCACATCGAACATTTTAACAGGTTATGGGCCCACACTACCTTCAGAAAATTCTAACCACTAGAAGGTAGATCGAGAGTTATTTTTCAAGTTCGTTGTAGTACTAGTTGCAATTGCAACTAAGGTTTCTGATTTTCCAGCTGCAACAAACCCTAACCTAATTCTTTGGGAACCTTAAGTGAAGAGTTGGACCTAATTTTTGGGTATTCTAGTGTGCCCTAGGCTAGCGCACCCTCTGGTACCCTCACAAGCAAAAACGTTAAGTTTGAGTTATTGGTCAAAGTCAAAGTCAAAGGTTAACTTTTAGTCAAAATTGATTTTGTGGTCAAAGTTGAAATTTCAAAGTTTCTAACTTGTTATAATCATTGAACCTTTGTTATTTGGTTTCTAATCTCTTCTTTTCAAGATCGTGTCTAGTTGCATAATAGAATATGAGTTGAATGATGCTACGAATTTCAAAGGTATGCACTTGTATATGCTTTTCATGTTATATCATCCAGCAAAGCATGAGTGTTTTTGCAAGGGATGTACAAGAAACCTTTTCCAAGAAATGATTTTGGATTCAATACATTCATAGGAACAAGCACGCCCTCCCTAGCAGTTAAGGCTTCAAGTTCTAGGTTTGATTGATCAAATTGTTAAGTTTCAATTTGCACATATCAAGTTTGATAGTTGTTACAATACAAGTAAACACTATAGTTGTGACAACAATCTTTGAAAGGTTCTATTACTGCTAGGTATACTTGGTTTCATGTAGGTACTATTGATATAGATATGAAATAACATCTCCTCCAGAAGATATTTATTGTTTTTCTCTCGGGCAGGTTACCTTGGTAATTCTATGATGACTACCATCCTTGTTACCATAGATATGTTCTTATGAAAATGATATTGGAAATAATTTTTCTCTTGTTGTTCTTGTTCCGGGAAGGTCACAGGCGATAGCTTTGAGAAGGAGATACACTGAAAGTTGCAAACATGGAGCAGATGACTCCATCAAGAGGTGAGGCAGGTGATCTCACCAAGTACCAATTCTAAAGGAAGCCTATAAAGCAAAAAGAGTTGTTGACATCGTTCACTTAAATGTGTGTGGACCAATGTCAACCTCCTCACTAAGTGAAAGATAAAGATCTTGAGGAAAGTACACCTCCAAGGAGCTTGTTTCCTTTTGTAAAGCAACCAAGATTAGGAGGGAGTTAATGGTGTGGTATAAAGAAAGAACTAATCCATTGAAGAATATGTTACGGAAATGATGAATGACCAGAATCTATCCATGTTTCTATGGGGAGAAGTAGCTATGACAACCGTATATGTTCATAATAGAATTCAACGTCGTATATTGAATAACATGACTCCAGAAGAAGATTTCTTTGAAAAGAATCCAAGTGTTGAACACTTGAGGATCTTTGGTTGTCATGTCTATATTCATGTTCCCAAGGAAAAAAGAAAGAAGTTGTAACCTTCAGGAAAGAAGGGAATATTTTTTGGATATGGTGAGTCATCAAAAACTTACATAATCTATGTTCCAAGTAAACAGAAGTTTGAAATCAGTAGAGATAAGACTTTTAATGAAAATATTATATTCAGAAAATATATAGAATATTCCATGGATTCCAACGATGAAGAAGAACATGAAGGTTCCAAGGAAGAAACTACGTTTTTTCTAGAGAATCCCAATGAAGATCCATAACATCCACTTGAATCTGTGCAACCAATTATTGTACCTAAGACCAGAAAGAAGCAGAAATACATAAAGCTCCAAGTGGCACCTTCAGGGAAAGAAAGAGGCCCAAAATATTCTCTAGTTATGCAGAACTCGTGACAAGTCTTGTCAATGTAGAACCTTCCACCTTTGAAGAAGTAGTCAAGAAGAAAGAATGGAAGGAAGCTATGATGGAAGAATATCAATCCATCATGAAAAATGATGTATGGGAAATTGTGCCTAGACCTGAAGGAAAGTTTGTAGTCACTTCAAAATGGGTTTACAAGATAAAGCATGCAGTAGATGGGAGTATCGATAAATAAAAGGCAAGATTCGAGGCTATAGGTTTCTCCCAGTAGGAGGGAGAAGACTATGATGAGATGAGGAGTACGCACGTACCGTGCAGATCAAGACAAGGTTACATCGTTGAAGTTTTGTGACTTCAACTTGGGGGACCATAAATTTTACAACATTCTTGCCCCGTATAAGTACTTGACGAGAACTAAAGGAAAGAATTCGAAGCTCATCCCTCAGCAATGGACGATGAACCTCACACAGTCTACTTTTCTCAACGTTATGAAAATACTGCACTTCGGCAGACACCAGGAGGTGAATGCTTGTGTAAAATTGCTACTAGCAAGTTACCACGGAGGATACTTGTGGTTAGACCGTCGCATAACTGTTGATATGGCGCTGATCAATAGGATCACAGGGCTTAGCATGCAAGGCCTTGATCCCCATGAGTACTATCCTAGAAAGACCGCAGACCGCAATCTTGCGCAGAAGATCAAAGAAGCCTATGGCGATGTTGAGAAAGGTGCAAGAGGCTACAAGGTAGCTTCTATTGAAAGTGGCACAGTGTGCCTCTCATGCAAACTGATTGCAGGGAAGTTGGTACGCAAGAACCGACCAACACAAGTATCTGGCTTTGTAATTGACCTCACAGGAAAGTGCGCAGAAGGGACTACAGATGAACTGGGCGAAGTACCTGGTGAATCAACTGGATATTGACTGCAGAGAAGCCCAAGATCAGGGGCATGAATTCCATTTTAGCTGGCTCCTAATAGTGATCGCTTTTGTTGCATGGGAGCTATCGGAAGGCGCAACCTTCCTAGACCTTGACCCCTTTGAGCCACTAGCTGCGAAGTTCAGTACATTATGGTACTCGAACGACATGAGCAAGCAATG
Source organism: Picea glauca (assembly GCA_000966675.3). Lineage (NCBI taxonomy): Eukaryota > Viridiplantae > Streptophyta > Pinopsida > Pinales > Pinaceae > Picea > Picea glauca. The sequence goes on along the minus strand of JZKD02S1679849.1, from coordinate 512,802 downwards.
GAAATCAAATGTCATTTTCCACACGTACTATAACCAATTGAAAGCAACTATAAGGAGTGAACCTCGTATAACCCCGAACACTTTACAAAGATTCTGACCTCTAATAAATTTCAGCGCGGACCGCCACTTTATATACCTAACCCCACGCGCTGATGAGCACCAGGAACAGCTTCAGTCATATTATAAGATGATAGAAGAAGACCTGGAAGAGACCACCAAGGAATGGTCGGTGGACCTCCTTGTTTCAGCAGACCCCACAGAAATGTCCAACATCAACAGCCCTGGAACTGCACAGGATACACCTGGGCCCAGTAAGACAAAGAAAGCAAAGACGACAAAGAAGACTAAAGAAGTCCAAGATGTCGACAACCTATTTGTAAGGACGGCTTCCATTACACCAGATGAAGAAGGTGATGACGAAGAAAGTACAGAAACTGAACAACATAAAGTCAAAGTACCACCGCCTAGGGATGAAGAAGACTCATCGAAGAAAAGGAAGGTCTCACCTCTGAAATCTTCCTCCAGAAAGAAACCAAGAACCCCTGTAACCAAGATGCGAACTGCCCTCACGTTGGATGACTTTGATTTCATTGTTGCAGCGGTGAATGATGCTTCAAAGGAAATCATAGAGAAGCAAGAGACGAACCAGGAACAAATGTATAGCCAAATTGAGATCGTGCTCCAAGGAGTAGAGCAAGCACTCCACTCTAGTCGAGCAATCTCTATTGCACCTCTGCCAGAAGGAACAACAGAAGTGGGATATGAATCAGTTCAGCTCCGCAATATTGTTGATACAGTCAAAGTATGCCTTCGACATACTCAGGAAGAAAAAGTGCAGGCCACCCAAGCCCTAAAGAAAGCATAGGAGGAAATTATTGAACAACGCCAAGCCGAACAACAAGAGAAGAATGCTCTCCAAGAAAAATTTGAATAATAGAGAGTGAAGATCCAAAAAGAGAAAGAGAAGTTTCTCGCAAAGCAGATGGGAATTGAAGAAGCAGTCAACGGAGCATTTCGCTCTGTGATTGGCTTAGAGAAAAAGGCCGAAGAGACCATAGAGCATCAGGTGATGAAGTTGGCTAAAGTTATTCAGCAACTTCAACAAAGGCTGATGGAATTAGAGCTTTGGACCATACCACAGACTCCACAAGAAGTGCGTGACCAGCGAGAATTGAATGCTCAGAGTTCAGTCGAGAGGATTAAAACACTTGCTGCAGAATGTAAACAACTAAGTAGCAGAAGCACGCAGATATATGAACAACTATCTGAAGACCCAAAGTTGAAGAAACTAGAGTCCCAACTCCAGGAAGCAAAGCAGCATGAAGATACAATACAGGTGCATCTCAAGCTCCTGCCACCCATCGAGAGGATGGAGAGATCCCAAGAACAACGCACTACCCAACAAGTCGTTCTTACCACGCAGAACATAGTGATGGAATTCACCCAGAAACTTTAGCCGAGCTAGGAGGCGGCCTACCTACTGTTTGAAGAAATTGAAGGCCAAGGAACACTACTAGAACAAGTAGTTGTTACAGTCGAGCAACAACTGGAAGGACCTATCAGTGAAGCGACTGTTCAGGAATTTGTTGAGCAAGAAGCAGTAGCACAGAGACAAGTCGAAGCAGCTCGAGCCAAGCTCGAGACCTTTGAGGCAAAGTTACCCAGACCTAAGTGACTCGGGACAAGTCATAGGTGAGTGTTGGGGGCCTGTTGGCCCTGACCAAGTTTTGAGGAACACTTGGTCATATTTGACTGTTTTTGGGACTTCGACAGCTTGTCAAAGATGGAGCGCAACGCGAAGCGAAAATTGTGGAAGCTAGACCCCTTTTTTGGTCCTTTTTGGGTTTTAGAGGATAATGTAATGGGAAAGGGATGTTGGCCCATGGGTTTACCCACGCTTAGGCCCACTATTGTATGTATAAATAGATGTATAGGCGAAGTAAGTGA
>JZKD02S1679849.1:457781-468006 GCA_000966675.3 Picea glauca | reverse complement strand
TCCTTGCCATAAGAACGATATCATCGGCATAAAGAAGAAGATTGATGACTATTCCAGTGAGTGTAGAGCCGACACAACCTGCTTTTTCCAAACATTCTTCTAATTTATCAATGTATATGCCAAAAAGGGTAGGGGACAAGGGACAACCTTGTTTGACTTCAATATTGCAATTAATCGCTTTTGACCAACCCTCAATGTTTTTAAACTTAGAAATAACGTTCTCATACATCCTTATTGCAGCAGCCCTCAACTYGAGAGGCACTTTTATCTCTTCCAACCTATTCCAAAGGTTTTTCCTAGGAACCATGTCAAAAGTTTTCCTAAAGTCAACAAAACAACAAAAAAGATTCATTTTAGTATATGATCCTAAAGGTAACAAGATGGTCCACAGTTGAATGATATCTCCTAAACCCAGCCTAGCCTTTAGCTCTTTTACCGTGACTTTCTAGCCAAATGCTAATCTTCTTTTCCAAAATGATTCCATAAAGCTTGGGTAAAATCAGGCTAATCATAATGATCCTATAAATGCTAATCTTCTTTTCCAAAATGATTCCATTATTAAGTGAAACACTAATTTAAGAAAGATATTATTTTTAAATTACAAAATAGAATTTTAAAATGTTCATCTTTATTAAATATTAAATTTTAAAATACAATTTTACAAGTTTATTAGTAAAATTTTAAAATACAAATTTCAAAATAAAAAACAATAATCTAATTTTAAAATATAAATATTTTATATAAGTAAATTAAAAAGATTATAAATTAAAAACCATAAAAAAGAATGCTGAAATATTATTGATTTTTTATACTACTTATTATAAAGTTATTAACTGAAACAATGAAAAGTTTTAAAACTTAAATATTTTATATAAGTGAATACAAAAATTATAAATTAAAAATCATAAAAAAACATTGTTTGAAAATTATTGATTTTTTAATACTACACTTATGATAAAGTTGTTAAGTGAAACCATGAAAATTCTTAAAATGTAAATATTTTATATAAGTGAATTAAAAAGATTATAAATTAAAAATCATAAAAACAATGTTAAATATTAGTAGTASTTGAATATTTGATTTTTTAATACCATTTATTATAAAGTTATTAGGTGAAATACTAATTTAAGAAAAATATTATTTTTAAATTACAAAATATAATTTWAAAAAATATTTTTAAATACTAATTTTAAAATTTTCATTTTTATTAAATATCAAATTTTAAAATGTAATTTTACAAATACATTAATCAAATTTTAAAATGCAAAGTTTAGAATAAAAAACAATAGTATAATTTTAAAATGTAAATATTTTATATAAATGAATTAAAAAGATTATAAATTAAAAACTAGAAAAAAAAATGCTTCAATATTATTGATTTTTTAATACCACTTATTATAAAGTTATTAACTGAAACAATGTAAAGTTTTAAAATGTAAATTGTAAAGTTTTAAAACTTAAATATTTTATGTAAGTGAATAAAAAATATTATAAATTATAAATCATAAAAAACAATGTTTGAATATTATTGATTTTTTAATACCACTTATTATAAAGTTATTAAGTGAAACCATGAAAAGTTTTAAAATGTAAATATTTTTACATTTTATATAAGTGAATTATTGTAAATATTTTTACATTTTATATAAGTGAACTAAAAGATTATAAATTAAAAACCATAAAAACAATGTTGAGTATTAACAGTACCTAAATATTGATTTTTTAATATCATTTATTATAAATTATAAATTATAAATCATAAAACACAATGTTTGAATATTATTGATTGTTTAATACCACTTATTATAAAGTTATTAAGTGAAACAATGAAAAGCTTTAAAATGTAATAATTTTTACATTTTATATAAGTGAATTATTGTAAATATTTTTACATTTTATATAAGTGAATTAAAAAGATTATAAATTAAAAACCATAAAAACAATGTTGAGTATTAAAAGTATCTAAATATTGATTTTTTAATATCATTTATTATAAATTATAAATTATAAATCATAAAAAACAATGTTTGAATATTATTGATTTTTTAATACCACTTTTTCCTAAGAGAAATTAACTCAAATTTATAAATGGTATAAATTCGTTTACAATACTCTGAAGCCAAACTTATAAGTTGGATCAGTGCAAGAACCAGATCGGACCAGATCATACAAATAAAAACAAATCTCCCAGGGAACTAATAGTGGTCGAATTGCGAATCAAAAAACTATCACAGCAATCACAAAAATAAACTAAAACTCTCGATTCGCCTCTTGTTCTGACAATCGACCATGAAAGCAAATCTGTCACCACGGCTAACGAAGCATGTCTCCGTCACCATATGAACAGACAGATACAAGCAGAACCCAAGGCACTCTGATCTCTACTCCTGTAAATCAAATTTGACTTTATAGCTAGAAAAGATTGAAGGAGGATATCAGACTCTCCTGTCCTCTATCACGGTGATAGATTGATAATCTGCCGACCACTTGACTTAGAGATCTCTTAGAGAGTGCATCCGCCTCGAAATTGAATGATCTGGGGAGATGACGAAAGGTGATATCAGTGAAGGAGAGTGCCAGCTGTTACGTTTTTTGTTTCCAACCTTCCACGTGGATGGATTGGAGATCGCACTTATGATTAATCCAGTCTATGATAACCTTCGAGTCACCTATGACCTGTAGGTGATTTAGGGACCAAAAGGATGCAAGCGTAAGTGTAGCCCATAAGCCTAAGAGCTCAGATTTGGTGTTCGAACCCCTACCACAATTAAGAAACCACTTTGTAGTCCTCTCCGGGTGTGATTTGAAAGTACCACCAGCACCACAACATAGACCAGAAGACTGAGCCGCTCCGTCAAAACAAGCCACAGAGTAACCTTCAGGCAAGAAAGAATCCACCGCTTTGAAAGGAAGAGCCTTGAGGGTAGACGGCTGCCAATGGAAAGAGGCCAGAGTTCTGTAAAAAACTGCCTGTAGGGATGGGGATGCGTCCTCGAAAAGAACCTTGTTGCGCTCTAACCAAACTTGCCAACAAACGAAGACTGCCAGAGAAGGTGGCGCAGCTTGGGCAGATAACCAGGAGGAGAAACACTCTGTAAAGGTGGCGTCGATCCAGTGGAAGGGGAGGGAGAAATGCTGCAGAGTGCGTTTCCAAATATCTTGAGAAAAAAAACAGTGAATTAGCAAGTGATGAATGTCCTCCGAGGTTCTGCGGCAAAGAACACATAAGCCAGGGCCCTACCAACCTTTTCTACGAAGCATCTCCCAGGTGAGGAGTTTATCACTAGCACAAAGCCAAAAAAATAATTTATGCTTTAGGGGGAGCGACCAAGTCCATAACCGGCGGAGCCACGTAGGTTGGGTATCGACCTCCCTATCTGGTAGAAGAGCGACATAAATATTCTTGGCAACAACCTTGCCTAATCCATCGCCCTCGGCCCAGGTAAGAGAGTCCCGAGCGTCAGAGAGGGAGAGGCCTGAGCATTTTAAGGCTGTCGTAAAAGAATCCAATTCTAGGGCTAAGGGCCTGCGGAGTGCCAGTTTGCTGCTATGAAGCCAAAGATCTGGGAGAGGGAAGGCGCGAGTCTCCTTCTTCAACTGTGCAAGGGAAAAAAGATTAAGGGAAATCAGATGAGACCTGAGCTGTAGTGAGAGAATCGATTGATCATCTAAGGCAATAATTTTGTCTCTGCCAAGTTTAATATCTTCACCTGATCCAGGTCTCCAACGGAGCCAGTGAAGGATCACTTGAGAGGAAGAGACCAGTCCCCTCCAAAAGGGAGATGCCCAGTTCTGAATTAGATGAGTCTTTCGAAGCCAAGAAGTGAGAGGTTTGGCACCTAAATATTTGTCTTTGATAACTCGATGCCAAATATTATCAATGGAGACCGCTCTCCAAAAGGAACAAGCAAGTAAATCCGTGTTGAATATGGATAGATTCTTAAGTCCCCACCCCCCTGCCCTTTTAGGCCTAGAGAGGGTCTGCCAGCTGCAGAGATGGAAACGTCGATTTCCTGCTAGTTCATTCCATGGGAAAATGAAAGAAAGTTTGCGGAGCAAAGTAATGATTTTGGCGGGGATCCTTTCCAGTAACATCCAAAAAACAGCCAGACTTTGCAACACCGACTTGACCAGGATAAGACGTCCCCCCAGGGACAACCATTTATTACACCAGAAACCAATTTTCCTCTCAAAGGAAGACACCAGCCAGGTCTAGTCAGTGGCGGAGGAGGCTCCCAGTTTTAGCTGGTACCCCAAATACCTGAAGCCAAAAGTTAAATCAAAAAAGGAGAAGGGTATGGAGCCTTTTAGAGGAGAGAGTTCGGTCTCAGTTAGGCCCCAAAAGTGGACCGTGGACTTCGTGGGATTGATGGACAGCCCCAAAGCAGAACAGAAAAGCTGAAGAATGTCCATAAGCACAATCCATTCCGCTACATCATCTTTTGATAATAAAAGAATATCATCCACAAACATAAGTTAGATGATCCTGATGAGATTAGAGACCTTAATACCTGTGATACGGTGCTCGACAAGGTTTTTTGTGAGGAGAAGACTCAGCCCTTCCAAAACTAAGATAAAGAGGTAGGGAGAAAGAGGGCATCCCTGGCGGAGCCCCCTTTCGCTTTTAAAAAACCTGGACGCCTCCCCGTTGATCAGCACTGCAAAGTTTGCGCTTGTAACACAGGACATATTCCAGTCTGTGAACTTATTCCCAAAATCGACAGAGAGGAGGATGAGTCTTAGAAACTCCCAGTCAATACTGTCAAAAGCCTTTTTGAGATCAATTTTCATGACCAACGCCTTTTGTTTTTTTTGAATGATGCTATGTATGCACTCATGGGCCACACCGATGGCATCTTGGATTCTTCTTCCCTTTAAAAACCTGAGTTGTTCAACTGAGAGACTCCTTTCCAAAACAGGCTTAATTCGAGAGGAGATGACTTTGGAAATTAGCTTGTAAACTAGGTTACAAAGGGAGATCGGTCTGAAGTCGTTGAAAGATGTTGGGTTGTCTTCTTTCGAGATTAAAACTAGGAAGGTGGAGTTTAGGCTACTGGAGATTTTACCTTTAATGCGTGTGTCCTCCACCATCAGAAGAAGTTTCGATCCAACAAGATCGAAAAAATGGGTGAAGAATTCGGCCGTCCAGCCATCGGGCCTTGGACTCCTCTCCTTTTTGAGGAGAAACAAAATATTCTTTAGCTCTATCATTGTGACAGGATTAAAATGATCTGTGGCTTCAGTTGCGGATACTAATTTTGTGAAAAGGCTGGCCGTAGAAACCTTTGCCGGCATGTTGTGGCCACTGCTGGATTTAAAGAGTTGTTCGAAGTAAGAGGCAACTTCCCTTTTAAGTGCCTCCTGTCCACGAATGGTCCCATCATTATCACTTTCGATGGACCGGATTAGCTTCTTGTTCCTGTTGAGACTAGCAACTTTATGGAAAAACTTTGAGTTTGAGTCACCCCACTTGAGCCAGGTCGCCCGGCTTCGGAGCCTCCAACTTTTTTCATCTTCCCGCAGAATAACATCTCTATTTTCCTCCAAAGTTTTTAAAGAAGTCTCGTCTTCAAATGACAGGGCCGCAAAGGTTGTTTTTGAGATGAGATGAGTGATCTCAATCTCCAGCTTATTCAAAGCAATCTTCTCTGCCTCCTTCTTGTGTTTATACCAATATTTTGTGTGCGCTTTTAGGGCTTTCAATTTCCATACGAGTCTCAGCTGAGGGTTGGATTCGATCAAAAACCGCGGGTCTGTCCAGACAGTGTGTACCAATGCAGAGTAGGCAGGGGAGTCAGCCCAATGATGGTTGTATTTGAAGGGAAAAGGCTTGAGTCAGATGGGAATGTTCAAGTTGAGGAGGATGGGCGCATGATCAGAGATGAAAGGAAGAGCGACTCCTAAGGTTGGGAAGGCGGTGGAAGAGAAGAATTCCTCGGAGATTAGGAATCGATCGAGCCGTATAGCAATGGCCTCCGAGCCTCTTCTCCCATTACGCTAGGTAGGAACGAGTTTAACTGGCAAGATATCAATGAGGTTAAAAGCCTTAAAAAGGTCTCTGTAAAGATTAATGCCTGACCCTGTCAGTGAAGTTGTTCCCCAGTGTTCATCAGATGAAAGGGTGATATTGAGATCGCCTCCCATAATGAGATTAGGGAGGGAGAGGATGCCATTGTTAGCAAGATGAGTCCAGAATTGTGGTCTGTCATGGCAAGGGCCATTGACATTTAAGAGCGCCAGTTCCTGATTTGAAGCAAAACAGTTGCCTAAACACAAAATATCTCCACAGGTCAAGAAGGGATTTAAGTCGAAAAGCGCTGGATCCCAGGCCACTAGCATGCCACCCGAGTTGCCGACAGAACTTAACGCCGCTGAGACCCAAAGGGGGCGAAATAGGTGCAGAAAATCTCTGGCAGAATGATCAGCTGAAAGGGTTTCTTGCAGAAAGATGACATCTGGATTGGAGTGATCCAGAAGTCTTCGGAAGGAAGCAGCCTTGAGGGTGCCCCCGATCCCTCGTATGTTCAGAGAGAGCAATATCATTACTTTGAGCGTGCAATGGCCTTCAATGCTCTAAGGGCCTTTCCGTCTTGTGTATGGACTCCCGAGGCTGCAAGTTGAGTAACAGAGCCATCTTTCTTTTTCCTAGCGCTCCTCGTCTGGAGAGGGGAGAGCTCAACTCCGATACCTCGCGACCAAGCAAAGGATTTGTTGAGGGGTTCTGAAGGTGTTGATGAAGACGGTCTCGCTTCAGAGGATGGTGCTATGATCTCTTTGCCCCGAAAAACTGGTATCTGGGTGGCATTGTCCGGGATAAACTGGGTTGAAGAAGAGGAGCTCAGCGCTGCCAAGAGGGAGTCAACATCCTTGATCGGTTGGTTGTAACCAAGAAGTAAAGCTGGAGGATCATCAAGGACTATGGGATTGGGGAAGGACCCGTCCTGGAGGTTCGGCAAAGAGGGAGAAGTTATGGACGGCGGTGGAGGGGGGGTAGTAATCAAAGTGGAGGGAAGGGTACAGTCGAGAGAAGGAGAAGGGGGGGTAGACGAGAGACCCTCGACTTCAGATATGAGGGGCTTAGTAAGGGAGGAGGAAGCGAACCAACCAAGGCTATTAACAAAAATCTTTTCAGGGGCCGTGAGTGATTTGTAGAGTGTTGGGCAAAGTAGAGTGAGCTTGGTCAGGGAATCGGTCTGTTCAGGGATAGGCAACGAGGTAGGATCAGGGGGGGGCATCTAAGTAGGCTAGGGAAGGGTCAACAGTCTGATAGGCTGGGGGATTTAAAAACAGGTCGTCAGTATCATCAGGGGGAGCACTTACGGACTTACCAGGACACGTTCGGTAGAGGTGGTCGGTCTTGCGACATCGGTTGCATCTGAACGGGATTCTGAGGTAGTCCATGTTCTGTAGGAGCTTCCTCCCTCGCCAATCGATCTCAAGAGTTTCCGACAGACCTGCAGATAGGTCCATCTCGACCAGAACCCTGCCCAACCTCCTCGAAGATCCCGTGCGAGAGGGGGAGTCAAGAGAAATAAACTTTCCCAGGAAGTTGCCAATAGCTCTAAAGGCATCCTCATTCCAGAAATGGAGTGGAAGACCTGGGAGAAACACCCACAGATGTCTTTGCTGGAAGTAGTCGGTGTCCGGATTGAAAGCCATACGCCATCGTTTGAGCGTAAGGTTGTTGCCTCCAAAGACCCAAAAGGAAGATAGGAGCAGCGAGGCGTCTTTAGGAGATCTGCAGATGAAATAGAGCCATCCTTTTTTAAGAAACAGAACTTCCGGGCAATAGCCAAGGATCGGAAACCACTTGAGCTTTATCCAGTCCTCCAGGGGTGGAGTGCTCAAACTTTTGTAGGAAATGCGACCAACCAGTGAGCAGATGGACATTTTACAGAGATTTTCAAGACCCACTACGTCGCCCAGCACTAACCACCTATATCTTTTGTTTGCTCTCCACACCTTGCATCCAGCGGAGGCTGCTCGGTGGGGGGAGGACTGAGATTTAGAGACCTCCGGAAGGGTAGATCTACTAGGAGCAGGGAGGGACCTGTCAATAGCCAGTGGAGCACTCGGTGGAGCACTTGGGAAAGGCGCTCTGGTCAAAGAAGGAAGGCCTATACTAATAGAGGACTCAGCAGGAGTGGAAGCTCTATTTGAAAAAAACTTGGAGGGAAGTTTCGGAGAACTATGTACCAGCGAATCTATTTTGTCAAAAATTCCCTCCTAGTTCCAAAAGAGATTGTCTGTTGGGTGCGAGGGAAAACCGGGAAGGGGATCCATTTTAAAACCGCAAGGGGACCACACCGGCCCACTACACAATACTGAGCAAAGGAACTTAGTCTAAGAGAGCTGACGAAAAAACAGGATCGGTCAGTGGAACACTGGAGAGACCCAGGAAACCAATCCTTGTGAGAGCTAAGAGACAAAGAGCAAGACAGTGGCCGACAATCCGAAAAGCAAAACGACGAAAGGCTAGAAACAAACGAGACTAGGACCAAAAAACGACACTGTGAGAGATGGACATGTTCAGGAACCAAGACAGAACGTAATCAGTAGTCGAGCATGGACCAGTTGCCCGAAGGTGGACAGTGAGGATCCGAGGATCCTGGAACCTGGTTCGCCATGAAACTTCTTTCATGAGGTCGTGACTTATTAAATCCACGGTTCCTCGGTATCTTGGTTGTCAGCATCTTCTTTTATTTACCGGTAAAGGAAATCCAAAATTATTAAGTGAAACAATAAAAAGTTTTAAAATGTAAATACTTTTACATTTTATATAAGTGAATTATTGTAAATATTTTTACATTTTATATAAGTGAATTAAAAAGATTATAAATTAAAAACCATAAAAACAATGTTGAGTATTAACAGTACCTAAATATTGATTTTTTAATATCATTTATTATAAAGTTATTAAGTGAAACAATAATTTAAGAAAAATATTATTTTTAAATTACAAAATAAACTTTAAAAAAAATAAATTAAATACTAATTCTAAAATGTTCATCTTTATTAAACATTAAATTTTAAAATGTAATTTTATAATTTCATTAGTCAAATTTTAAAATGCAAAATGAATTAAAATTTTTAAATGTAAATATTTTATATAAGTGAATTAAAAAGATTATAAATTAAAAACCATAAAAAAATGGTTGAATATTATCAATTTTTAAATACCACTTATTATAAAGTTATCAAGTGAAACAATATAAAGCTTTAAAGCTTTAAAATGTGAATTGGAAAGTTTTAAAATATAAATATTTTATATAACTGAATTAAAAAAATTATAAATTAAAAATCTATACTTAAATGTGAAGTTTTAAAATGTAAATATTTTATATAAGTGAATTAAAAAATTTATAAATTAAAAACTAATGCTTGAATGTAAAGTTTTAAAATGTAAATATTTTATATAAGTGAATTAAAAAAATTATAAATTAAAAACTATAAAAAACAATGCTTGAATATTATTGATTTTTTAATACCCCTTATTATAAAATTATTAACTGAAACAATGTAAAGTTTTAAAATGTAAATATTTTATATAAATGAATTAAAAAGATTATAAAAGTGCCAAATATTAATTTTTAATACCATTTATTATAAAGTTAGAAACACTAATTTAAGAAAAATATTATTTTTAAATGACAAAATAGAATTTTAAAATATATTTTTAAATGACAAAATAGAATTTTAAAATATATTTTTAAATACCATTTTTATTATAAAATTGGTCTGTAAAGCTTTAAAATGTAAATTATATAGTTTTAAAATGTAAATATTTTATATAAGTAAATTAAAAAGAATATAAATTAAAAACTAATGCTTGAATGTAAAGTTTTAAAATGTAAATATTTTATAAAGTTCTAAAATGTAAATATTTTATATAAGTGAATTAAAAAAAATTATAAATTAAAAACCATAAAAAATAATGTTTAAATATTATTGATTTTTTAATATCATTTATTATAAAGTTATTAACTAAAACAATGTAAAGTTTTAAAATGTAAATATTTTATGATGATGATGATTAATCTAATTGGTTTATCGGACCTTAAGAAGGTAAGTGATTACTTGTGATTCCTTAGAATTTTGTTTCTATGCTCTAAAAACATTAAGAGAAGCTTTCCAAGATCACCATACTTTTGTTGAGTTAAGAGGTTAGGAAGGTTGGTAGTGTGATCAATATTTTGAAAATGAGATCTAATATGGATATAGGCTG
>JZKD02S1679849.1:420827-438957 GCA_000966675.3 Picea glauca | reverse complement strand
AAATGAGAAATTATATATATTTAATAATACTTATATATTTATAATTTTATATTTATAATTATTTTTCAAAATATAAGATAAAATTTAAGTGCCACTCCAACTGCAAAAGGCGAGATACATTTTTGCATGATAAAAACTTATGTTTTGTTTTGCAAAAAACAGTTATGTTTTGTTTTCCAAAAAGGAGATATAATGTGGTTACTTTAAATTAAAAAAACAGATATGTGCTGTAAGTCAAGACATATTATATTATAATTGTTGTGGGATAACATATTATCTTGAATTAATTTATGTTTAAACATAACGTAATCATTTTACCATATTGCAATCTTTTAACCATTATGTATAAGAATAACCAAACTTTAAATTAAAAAAACAGATATGTGCTGTAAGTCAAGACATATTATATTATAATTGTTGTGGGATAACATATTATCTTGAATTAATTTATGTTTAAACATAACGTAATCATTTTACCATATTGCAATCTTTTAACCATTATGTATAAGAATATCAAGCATACTACAACCAAGTAGATTTCACTTTACCAAATTGCAATCTTTTAACCGTTAACTATAAGAATATTAAGCATCTTACAACCAAACAAACTTTACTAATGGATTGGATTGGTCACTAATACATAGAAAATAGAATCATAGTCTATATTGAAGATACTTATAATAAATGATACAAATGTTTTTAAATGGAAAAGAATAAGGTTTTGTATATAGTTTCAAAGTTTTTAACTGTTAACATTTTGATTTCAAAAAGTAAGAGGAGAAATAATTTTTTAGTCACATTACTTCTTTGAAAGTTTATTCCTCAAAGTTTATTGTTCCCAAATAGAGATATAGGGAAAATGCAGAAGTTAATTTAAACAAGTGTTGTGTAGAGAAATGATGCAGATTGATGAAGGAAGTCAACATTTTATACAACAACTAGCATTTCCCTCAATAGCAACAACGGTGTAGAGTGATCTTTGTAGCATCGGGGGCCATAGTACACAGCTACATTTGTGAGTGATCAGGCAACAGGAGCAGAGGGTAATAACGAGATATGGAACTGGATAAAGATATACATGTGTCTCTGTTATTGAATAAACTGATTTCTAAGTAAATATGTATTTATTTGGTTATTATTGGCAATTGTTGGTTGGTTCGAATTGGCCCTTACTGGCTATGATGTTGGTCATGTTGTTGTTTCTATTGCCAATTGTTGTATTGTTACTGGAGAATGAACCAATTTAGTTTATTCCCTTTGAAGGCCTGTGAAAACACTTGTACATATTGTAGGGGGGAACAAACTTTGGAAGAAGCTACTCAGGGTCTCTTGTGTAGTGAATGTGCATAACTATGATGAAAGGCTCAAATCAACAAGAGCCTAACTTGCAAACCTTTCTCCATCTTCCATCAAATTAGAGCCAAGGAGAGATAGTTTAGAAAATAGTAATGAACGTGACAATGCCTAAAACATGTTGGATATAAAGAAGGGACTAAAATTGGGTCAATAAGTTGCAAAAATTGCACAACTATTTGGACACACTGATTGTATTTTCCTATTCATATCATATATGCTACATTTCTTGTCAATGCATCGTATGACAATTGTAGGACAACCTATGAAGCTAAATTAAAGTCAAAACCATTTTACAACAATCTATGAGGCCAAAATAAGTTAGAACAATCCAGACTTGCTTGTTTGTTGTACCTTTTTTTTTTCTTCAACTGATATGTAGGACGACATTGTCTTCATTTAATCTAAACTTTCCATGGACTTGAAAGTCATGTAGCATATAGACAATGTTTTCTTTTTCCTGAAGGTATATTTCATATGGCAATTATGTTAGGCCAGGAAGCACATTCTGCAATATTGGTTGTCTAATGGTACATTGCATAATGTTGTTGTTCATTGTTCAGATAATAGTGATGAGGAAATACTTGTATATGTAAGGGCATTTATGATTTCATCTTACACAATCAATTGTGGCACCATCTGGTAATGCAGATGCAGAAGCGGGAGATTCACAGTTGGCACATACATGTTCAAAAGGGGTCGAGTATGTGTTCATTGTTGTCAATGCACCTTCAACCCGTGTACATGACATAGTAATTGATATATTTAGAAATAGAATATGTATGTGTAAACCAAATTTTGTATGTGAAGTTTGTGGAAGGAGTTATATATGTAAACTTACAACAATTGTGGAGCTAGTTAGTTTCTTCAAAGCTTGCATCGTGTCTTTCCTCAACTCTGTTATAAATGTTGATTGCGTTGTGCAAAAGACTTTCTCTTTGACATTTTTCTTCTTGGTTATATTTTTAAAGAGCATTAGAGGAAATTCACCTCTTTGCATTTGTTGTTCTATCGAAGAGAAAAAATGTGCATATGTGTCGAACAATTGAAGCTACAACATAGAATAGTATAATAATTATTTAATATGATTGGGGACATATTAGCATGTTAAAGTAAGAAAAGAAAAGAGGATATGGTAAGTAATATTTTTGCCTTGTCGTCATTTGAGTCACCATCCTTTATATGCAGAATGTGTTGCAACTCGACTTTTCTGGCAAATGTGATGGCAATGCCAATAGTTCCAATTGGATACGGGTTTGTACTTTTTGCAAATTGTCTTATCATTGTGTCTGGTATGAAATTGTATTCTATGCAAGTTGCAGGCACTGTTTCTACAATGCTTGAGTCATTGAGCGATATAATGCGATCACAGTCACCACGATCATACATAGTTTTTGGTAGTATTTTAAAGTTTGTAATGGATATCCCATTACCACAAAGAATATTTTCTTCATGTTTTTTAACAAGGCGTGTAGGATAGATAGGGTGATTTTCATCAGTCATTTGTTGTTAGTCATATCAACACATAAAATGCGACGTGTCATATTCACTTTGTCCAAATAGGTGTTGTATACGACCATTATGTCTCCAATGAACACTTGGCCAGTTCGACAATTGTTCAAGTCTTCTACTGATACTCGTTATAGCAATATTTTCCTTACCTCATGCAAATTTCTTAGAAGGCCTTTTTCCATTTCCCTATGCAGACTTGAAGTCCCTTTTTGCAACTTCCATAGCTAAAATCATTATTTTTCCACATATATGCACCCTACCTATTGTACAACATGTGTATACGCAGGTTGCACCACTACAACCCGTGTACATCAGGTTTTGTACCCAAAATTAAAAAATGGTGTTGGGTTTCCATGTCACGTCACGAGATCAATGATCCTTGACCTTCCATATACTCTAAATGTTCCGACTCAACCCTTGCATTTTCATTCTTTTATATTGAAAATACAAAAAATATTAGGCATTTTACGTTGATGGCATTTGATCTTTTGGGTTCTTATCATTGATCTTAGTACATGTAATGAAATATTGCATTTTATTTGGAATTGCATTGAAAATTGCATTTTGAAAAGCATATCATTTATTGGGAATTAAAGTTAGGAATTTGCATTGTATTTATATTCATTTATTTTACTTGTTGAGTCATAACACCATTAGTTTCACGACCACACTTTTTTTGAGTAAGCAAGGCCACTAAAAGTAACGCTATAATTTAAAATTGATTAGAAACAATTTTATTTTCCAAGGTGCACAAACTAGCTTAGGATTTAGAGCCTTAGAATAGGATTTTGTGATTAAACTTCTCCAAGGCTATTAAATCAATATATGTGTCTGACTAAGGGAGTGGAGAAATTCATTACATAATTGGTAATATCATGAGTCTTCGCTTACACCAAAGTTAAGCATGAGGTCGCGTGAGGTTGGTTGAAGGGATATCCCCCCGAAACCTTCTTAGTGTCAGGTATATTTCTAGGGATCTATTCGTATATGGGGATATTTCTAGTACCTTTACCTCTGTGAGAGGCGATGCTTTTGAGCTTTTGAGATTTGTTACCCCGGCCATACGGTGGACCTGACTTACGACTATTTGTCTATGCATCAGTTATATCGTGGTTGCTTAGTTGCTTGACTTAGGTACCACATAGGTTACTTGTAGGGGTTATTATACAAATACCCTGGGTCAGAAAAGGGTTGGACAACACACAACCTTTATGGAGGATTACCTCTCTGGGGGGATCTGACCGACTGGTTGTTAATCCCACAAGGGCCCTTATAACTGATTCTGATACCTCAAATCTTTAGCAGGGAGTCTTAGGCCCCTCTTGGGCGAGGCATACCTACTTTAGAGAGGGAGGCCCCTTTCAGCCACTTTGTCCCGTTTGTGTGCATATTGGCCTTTTGTTTATTTTATTTTGGTGTGCTCTTTGATTACTAATTGGCCTTAGGATTTGTTTTTTATCTCGAGTCTTGAGTCATCGTGGAGCCAGACCAGCTTCCCCGTAGGTCTCACCGCTTGTTACAATTACCACCACATTTTGAGTCCTTGCCTTCTAAAATTCGTAAAGTCATCAAACTTGGTACACACACCTCCACTTATCAGACTCGTGATCTTACAAGGATGAGTACTGAATCGAGTTAGAAAGATACCGGGAGTCCTTCAACTCCCATACCTACTATAGTTAACGATGCTTCTTTAAAACCTTCAACCACAATGGTTGTAGTGCTGGAGGTTCCTATTGTCACTCTGGTCTATCCTATAGTGAATACTCAACCTATAGCCATGAACCCTTTTGGGTCCTTTGGCCACTCGTCAAATTATAATATTCAGTCCATCCCTGTGGCCTCTATCCCTTTTCTTATGGTATGCCAAATTTCAAATCGCAGTTTTCATCCTCCATCCCAACGTCTAGTCCAAGTACTGGTGTTAGACTTGGGGGCACAACTCCTCCACATACTCCATTTTCATTTGGCGGTACTCATGTCCCACAAATGACTCCTACAGTTGGAGGCTTTCCTCCTTTTAACCCCAGGTCTAATCTTGTTCCTAATGCTTCTGGATGGAGTAACCAAACTGGCGAACAAGCTACTGTTTATGTTTCATCCTTTACACCTACCCCCTTTGTATCGATTCCAACCAACATGTTTGGCATGACAAATTCATCTTTATCCTCTGGATTTACACCCAGAGGAGGTCAATTTCACACCTTGGGCAACGCCCAACTTGGAGCTACTCCAGCTGGGGGCAGTTTTTACAACCTTCATTAGAAAATTCGTACTAGAATGGTGCCCAACCAACCCCTCATGAATCAATCTGAAGGAGGGTCTTACAATCCCAGACAGGGCCATGGTTCTTACCAGAACCCTGGATGGGCTACAATTCCGCAACCACAATCTTTCCAGGGAGCTTGGGGCCAGATGTCGCAACCCCATCTCCCTTTTCTGGCCACGCTCAATATGCCAGACTTGTCTAAGTTAATGAATGATCTCGTGTGTCACGATCCGACATGGCCCCCTATCCCCACCAAACTTCCTTCGGATATTCCAAAATTTGAAGGTAAGAATGGAGAGGATCCTGGTGATCATGTCACTACTTTTCACCTTTGGTGCTCTTCAAATTCCATTAATGACAATTCTATTTGGTTAAGATTGTTTCAACACACCCTTACGGGGGTCGTCGCGAAATGGTATATCGAGCTACCTAGGGGGACATACATAACCTTTAGTTAGATGGCCTTAGTCTTCCTCAACCACTTCCAATTGTCGGTTTGTTATGATGTTGGCTTAGAATTTTTTTCGACCTTATGTCCAAAAAAATCCACTCATATCTCAGATCACATCCAAGAGTGGCGTAGACAGAAGAGGCTGATCAAGACTTGCATACCCCAAGAATTGTTGCTAGAGTGGTTCCTCAAGTCTCTATTGCCTTATATTTCAAAGGATGTTTCTACATCTAGGGTCACATATGAGGAAGAAGTGATTTTTAAAGCCCGAGAGTTAGATATTATATATTCTCAATCTGGGATATTATACAAGATTCTTCCAGATGCACCGTGGTCAAACTATGACCCTGGAAAAAATCTCGGGCCTCATGTTGATGGCATCGTAGGTTCTGCCAATGTAAAATCTACAGAATCGGTGACAATCCATTTGAAAGAGTTGTATCTAAACCAGTATGTAGGAGGGCCAACTTCGTTTGTGTCTTCCAATCCCACTCAGTCGACGGATGTACATTTTGTGCAATCATCGACCAACTTGAATGGTAACCAACAACCAGGAGAGAATAAAAATAAAGGATGAAATAATGATCGTAGGGGTGGGAAGAATAATAATAAACCCAAGGACAATGGTAATAATGAGAAGTCAAATAATAATGTTGGTGAGGGCAAGAAAGAAAGGTGGAAGGTGAAGTTTCCCTGTAAGCTTTGTACAGACGATCACCTTACCCATTTATGCCCCAAACTTTTGGAAACTATGAGTATTTTATCTCTACCGCCCGCCGTGCTAACTAATCCTTTTCCATATAATCAACACATGGCCTTGAGCTCTTTGAATGCGCGAAATGAGACAAGTGGGAGTCAAAACCCGCCGACGCAAGATGATGATCGTTTATGCATCAATATGGTTAAATCTGAGGTTAATATATCCACTCGGTCTCATTATTATAGTTCTCCACAGATTTTACTTGGTATAGAGTCTTCCCCTCCTCCGGGGACAGCCTTACAGATCGAAAAAATAGAGCCCCCACCTCGTATTCCTAAAAGAGTACTCAAGCGCTCTACCCATAATCCTAATGCTAGAGCCGCCCATAATTACTCAATTGTTGAAGACCTAGGTCAAACCCCTTGTGCGATGTCGGCTTTGGAGGTACTCTAGATGTGTCCTTCACAGAGGAATTCCTTGCTATCTGCTTTAGGATCTCTATATCCTTGTGGCTCAAAATTTATCAAGTTTGACGTCACAGATGTGAAGCCTCACTTGCCTTACCATGTGGCATTCCAAAAACACGTGGGTTACTCGAAGTATACCATCAAGTGTATCGTTGTTGATGAAGGCGCTGCAACATGTGTGATATCCCTGGTCTGTTGGAAAGCCCTCAGATTTCCGACCCTTTCTTAGTTTCCGACCATGTTGACTGCTTTTGACGGTTGTTCCTTCCACCCTCACTATATTGTTCCTGCCTTTCCAGTCCACTTAGGTGGGAATATGATGGAGGTGGATTTCAAGGTGGTTGATGCACCCATCGACTATAACTTGTTACTAGGACGCAATTGGACTTATGCTATGACTACAATCGTACCATCCATCTTCCACACTCTTTGTTTTCATCACGATGGGAAGATTGTGACGATCGACCAATTATCCTTAGCGTATGCTAGCCCCAATGCATTTTTTGGACCGTCGATCCCCATGATCGACAATTCTCAGGTGATGAGTAAGAATATCAGTTTCGGAATGTATTCATCCCTTATGGGCACCTTCGACTTCATGGCACTGATTCACCATATATACGCCATGTCCAGTAGGCCCACTTCGTTTGAGAGGTTCGTTCCTTTCTACACTTCTTATTTTAATGATCCTTGGGTCGTACCTTCCTCAACTGCGTCTTGTGAAGGCCAGTCACATGCTGGAATGGCCATGCCACTATCGGCAGCATAGATTATGTATCAAGTTGTTCTTGACTTTTCCACTAATCCAGATCTTATTACCTCATTGACGGACGAGGATGATGATGTTCTAAAGCCCGTGTGGGCCACTTCATCATCTTTTTCATGTGACTGCCTCAATGAGACTTTGCCTTCGGATGAAGCCATCATAGAGGCCATGAATGGTTCTGACAGGCCTTGGGATGATATGCATCATCACTCTTATTTTCTCCTAGAGCTTGCCAAAATCGAACAAGATGATTTTATATCTACTTTGAGAGATATAGTCAGTCACATCGTAGTTCCACTCGATATGCATGACATTTATGCTGAAGGAAACATGACGAGTATCTCTCCTACCGTCAGGATCAATATCTCTCATACCCTTGGAAAAATAAAAAATGTATACATCGATGTAGATTATTCGCCCAAAGAAATTATGATCTACACTGAGCTCTTCAAGGAATTTTGCGTTCTATTCACTTGGTCATATGAAGAGATGTCAAGAATGGACCCTAGAATTGTCGAACATGAGATCAAAACCTACCCGGATGCTAAGCCTGTTCGACAACGACTTAGAGCTGTCAATCCTAGGAAGGCCCCTGCTATTAAGGAAAAGGTAGAAAAATTGCTTAATGTTGGCTTTATCTACCCGGTTCCCTTGAATGAATGGGTATCCAACCTGTTCCAGTGAATAAAAAACAAGGAACCATCCGCGTATGCATGGATTTCTGTGACCTGAATAAATCATGTCATAAAGACAACTTCACGACACCCTTCATCGATCAGATTCTAGACGAATGCACGGGAAGAAAAGTTTTTTCTTTTATGGATGAATTTTTAGGGTATAACCAAATTCAGATTAAACCCAAGGACCAACATAAGACGACATTTATTTTCCCTTGGGTTACTTTCGCATATCGGAAGATGCCTTTCGGCCTTAAGAACGCCGAAGAAACCTTCCAATGTGCTATGACCTTTGCATTTCATGATCTCAAGCACATAGTCAAAGCCTATCTCAATGATCTTACTGCTCACTCTCGTAAGAGAGTGGATCACCCTACACACCTTCAACTAGTCTTTGAAATATTTTTCCATTATCGCATCCATCTAAACCCTCATAAATTCATCTTTTGTGTTAGGTCAGGTTGACTTCTAAGATTTTTAGTCTTTGATATTGGGATCATGGTAGATATGTTAAAGGTTGAGGCAACACTTTGATTGCCTTCCCACGCACTGTTCATCAAATTCAAGGTTTACAGGGGAAAGCTAACTTTTTACGATGGTTTATAGTGAACTATGCCAATATTACTAAGGGTTTCATGCATCTCTTGAAGAAGGAAACTCCTTTTATCTGGGATGAGCAAGCCCAGGAATCCTTCGATGCTTTGAAGAAAGCCTTGGTATCGATGCCTCTGCTGAAGCCTCCACACTACGATAGAGATTACTTGATTTATGTCCCCACTTTTGAAGAGACGATTGGTATGGTTTTGGTTCAAGAGGATGACGAGTTCCACGAGCACTCCGTTTGCTATCTTAGTTGAAACTTAGTCATCCCTAAACTCAAGTATTTTCATGTTGGAAAGATAGCTTTGGCTACCGTTCACACAGTAAAACGATTATGACACTATATATTGATTTGAAAAACTACTGTGATTGTCGATGTCAATCCATTTCAATACATCCTTACTAGACGTATCATATGGGGAAATTACAATAAATGGATTGTCATTCTACAAGAATTCGATCTCGATTTTGTTTCTGCAAAGTCCAATAAATCACTATTTTTTGCAGAGTTAATATCTGAATTCCCTCGATTAGATGAGGATGTCCTTCATGTTTATCCATTTGCGGATGAACACATTTTCCTTGTCTCGTCGTCAGACCCCTGGTATAGAGATATTGTTCTCTATCTTCAAACTTTGAATTTCCCTCAGCATCTCTCGCGAGATGACCGACGGCATATACGATACCAAGCTAATAATTACCTTATCATCAACGACACTTTGTATTGACGAGGAGTAGGTAATATCTTGCATCGTTGGTTAACTCACGAAGAAGCTGAGTCTGTTCTAAATGATTTCCAAAGTGGGGCTTTGGGTGGTCATCTATCCGGGCTTGCGACAACCCATAAAAATTTTCTAACCAGTTATTTTTGGCCATGTATCTTTAAATATTGCGTCGAAGTGGTCAAGAAGTGTTACTCTTGCCAGGTGTTCACTCGGAAAATGAACTCGCATCCAACCCCTCTCCATCCAGTCATCATCGTCGATCCCTTCATCAAGTGGGGGGTGTATTTTGTGGATTGCAACCCGACTTCGACTGGGGGGAATAAACACATTTTCATGGTCATCGACTACTTTACTAAGTGGTTTGAGGCCATGCCTATAATTAAATCCGATGGTAAAACTGTTGCCTTCTTCGTATTCAATCAAATTATAGCTAGGTTCAAAATCCCGAGTGAGATTGTCACTAATCATGGCAGTCACTTTCATAATGAAATGATGAAATAACTAACATCTAATCTAGGGTTTAGGCATGTTCATTCTTGTCCTTACTACCCCCAATAAAATGGACAAGTAGAGGTCGTAAACAAGTCTCTCAAGACCATTTTGCAGAAAATTGTCAGCTAGAGTAAATCTGACTGACATATCATGCTTTATCCAACACTCTGGGCATACTGAACCTCAATCAAAACTTCCACCAGTTTTTCTCCCTTCCAGTTAGTACACGGTGTGGAGTCGATCTTACCTATTGAATGTAAAATCCCTTCACTTATATTGGCAGTTGCACTCCTACCTGACACTTCCGATCTCGAACATCGCCTTGTAGACCTAGAGAATCTAGATGAGAAACGTCGATATGCCTCTACGACTATTGAAGTTAATAAAGGACGTGTCAAGGTCCAATATGATAAGTTTGTTTATCCTCGACAGTATGGTGAGGGTGACTTGGTCCTTCTATATGATCAAGCCAAAGAACCACTGGGGGCAGGCAAGTTCAAAGCCATGTGGCACGATCCCTATATTGTGCAATGTGTCTTAGAAAAATGAGCCTATGAATTAGATTATTATGAAGGGAACATGTTGGTTGAGCCCGAGAATGGGCTCTATTTGAAAAGATATTATGCTTGAGCCCCAAGCTTGGACGTAACTCTTTGTATATTAATGTATTTTAGTGTATATATCTTTTCCCTTTATTTTTATCTTCAGCTTGCTTATCAAGTTTTCCCTTGGTTGGCAGATGTCAATGGAGTCTTCGGTCTACTTAGGATTTGCAGACGGTGCCAGTCGTCATACACAGAACTTGTGTTCTGCCGCTTGGGTGGTTTACTCACTCGGGGTTCTACTGGTGACTTCAGTTGGTGCTTGCCTGGGGCCATCCACGGATAATGTGGCCGAATATAGTGTCGTTATAAAACTTTTATGTGGTGCCATTTCACATGGTATTGGATCATTAGAAGTTCATCTGTATTCCCAGTTAGTAGTATGTCAATTGAACGACAGTTACCATGTGCGAGACCCTACTCTACTCCGACGATTTTTATGAGTACGACTTTTAGAACGACAATTTGATTTGATTACTTATCATCACATAACTAGGAGTTCTAATTATGTATCCAATGCATATGCTATTTTTTTTTAGAATGGAATTTGTCACATAACCAAAGATAATAAAACATTTCCATCAATGTACACATTGTAACGTAAGTAAAGTCGAAGATCCACGTTTTTATATATATTTCAAAAAATATGATGTTACTGTACAAAATTAGGGCTAACACCCTCAATATACATATACAACCGATCATACAAGAGTCACAAAATATATGCCTATGACTCCATATGGGTGTTATGATATCACACTACGACGTTTGTGAGACGTTGAAAGAGTCATACCCAAGCACAGGGCACTCCTACCACCTGCTGCTGCATAGCCTCCGACAGATCCTTCACTTGAATCATGAGAATCCTCTGCGTCAAACGAGATAGGTTGATGTACACATTTTGAAGCACTCTCTCTACATCCCCTTCGGCTGCGTCACATACATGTTTAGTTAGTACTTGACATCATCCAAAAAAAAATTTGTTTTCTTAAACAAAAATACAAAAAAATGAAATATTTAAAAAACTTTGACATACCTATGTCTCTGTAGGTGAAACCTAGTGGTAACGACATATCCAAATATCCTCTTAAGTAAATCCTTGCATAAGGATAGTCATCCAGATCTATCACCTGCTAACTCCACCAAAAGAAGAAGTCATCATTGTAGGGTGTTGGCACCCTACCACCCCTTTGTCGCCTCATCACCTCGGTTCACCATGCCATGGTCGGATTGAGAGGTCCACGCGAAATAATATCAACTCTAGGGCCCAAGCCTGGAACCCGCTCAAAGAAAAAACTACAAAGGATAGAAGTGAACCCAAAGTTCCTCTTTCTACCCAGTTTGTAGTCTGTCAGCTATCTCTTCATATTGGCCAGCAGTGAGGTGCACCAGTCATAAATCGTGGGTCGCAAGAACTCCAATGAATACAACATAAGTGGCCTTGATGCTTGGTGCAAAGAGGTCGACCTTATGATCTGTGTCAAAACCAGGACAACGATCTTGAGGCTTGGATTTTTGATCGCTCTGATAGGGAGTTGGCTCCCTACCTTCTCGGTCCCTGCAATGCAATGAGTAGATATGTAATCATCTATATTCATGCCACTCCTAGCTCCCTAGGATTTTAGGTTGACCACCTCACCCATGCGCAAAAATCCCATCAAGAATTATATGTCCTCAACTTCAATCCTTAATGGTTGTCCATCAAGGTTGAAGGTCTCACTATCCGGATCCCAATAGTTAACTAGCAGCTGAAGCAATCTCACTTGAGCTCTCATACCTTTGAGAGCCCAAAACTTGTATAAACCACATATTTTTAAGGCTATTTGGGCCCCTGTATCTCTATCCATTGCAACATCCACCTCTTCGTGCTCTCTTTCTCTCCACTCTAGCACCATCATGCAAGATTCAAATCAATTTTTGAGTTAGCAACATGTAAAAAACCTTATGAACGGACATATATGCGGGTTATAGTGTTCACAGTCGCATATGGGGCTGCTTATACACTGTCTTTTGTTCAAACAGACGCGTATAAGCATGTGTATACACGACCCGATGAACTTTGGCCCGCATATACCTCGGTTTTGAAGTTGCACCCTAAATAACTTTAAAAATGAAGCCTAAATACAAATTTTAATCCACTAAAAAAAGAGAGGAGAGAAAGATTAATTACCTAGTCCAGACGATTATCGATTCCGTCACCCGTAGCTCCCGCAATCAACAATTGAATTTCATAGGCAAATTGGTCCAAAATGCACTATTTGGGTAAAAAATACAAATGGTATAGTAAAATTGTTTATTTATTTTTGACTTTTTATAGAAAAATTTTACCCACTTTACATAGTTTTGCACCATATTTTGGCCTAATGTACTAATATGACAATGGATGGAGTTGGTTTTGGTGGTTTTTTCTAGGGATTCTTGCATTTTTTCAGCACCTTGTCGCCAGTTCGTAACTTTGGATAGGTATTTTCATTATCCAACATATAGGATAGGTACCGAACCCATCCTGCATACTTCCATCATCCTATGGCTATCGCTCATATGCCCTAGGTACAGACCCATTTCATAGTGACACAGAACCTTCTATTTGAAACTAGAAGTGTCTTTATCAAATGGTAGAGACTTATCAAACATGGGTACCCTAGTTAGATCCCAGATTCATTCAGTGCCCACGCAAAGATTTTTGTTCGTGGGACCGAGAGTCCCTTATAGCCAATACACGACTTTATGTTTGAACCCCATTTCATACTTACAAACATGTCGACCTATACCTAGAGGAATCCTAATGAGTCTGAGTTAAGCTCTTTTCCGATTCTCTCAAAAAGAGAAAAGATTGTCAAGTGAACTTGTCTCTTTCACACTCGTAAATTGGATTTGAAAGGACGTCTATTTGGCGCAAGTTTACACATTTTTCAAACCAAGAAGACTATGATTATGAAAAAGGACATTTTTTGGCGTTAAGTTGTAATTGCATCTCATTCTCTTGCTTGCAGTATTGAACCTATTGTCAGTTCCTGCTTTTGCGATATAAGCCTGTTACCTCAACAATTTGTATCACCAGCCAAGCATAACCTTGTTTATATCCTTTGCATCTTGACACCCTATAACCAAGAGGAAACATTCCTCCAAGTGTCCATCTCCCACACACACCCCTTGCATTAAGCATAGGTATGTTCCACTTTTGGAACTAGATTGCTTACTTGCGACACTCGTTTCCTCCTATGTATCATAGCATTCATTTGAATATGAAAAAACAAAAAAGACAGGCGAGAAAATAATATTATCTTTTGTTGGCAGCAGTCGTGTCACCTTTGAACAAAGCACAAAATTTTTGAGTCCACTTATCATCAAAATTTTGGGTTTAGCATGACCTTAGGAAGTTGATCTCATTATAGAAAGTTTACTCCCCCGACTGGTTACTCTTCCAGTCCCTATGGAGAGTTTGATTGATGCCTCCTACATCTCAAAGTTTCATCATTGAGTCTATGTTGCCAGAGTCTTCCATATGTCTCATGCTCTTGTTCAAAGGATGTCTATCAACCCGTGTCATCCATTCCTCATAACTCTTGACTTTGCATGTTATCCATACCCTCAATGTGTCTCAGAATTACATGAAGTTGTAGTCATATCATGCACCCTGGTCCTACTTTCATCATTGGTAGGTAACCTTGAACCCAACAATAGACATTTCATCATGGGTCACTGATTGGGTGGTTTCCCTTATGTTCGACGGTAAGAAATCTATTCACATTGGGATTCGTGTAGTGTCTTAGATGCCATTATATTTATTGGTGGTTTCCTCACCTTTGTCAACAATTTTTCTTATTGGTTGTTATTTAGAGGGTCTTTTTCGTGTACTGCTTGCATCTGGTACACGCAAAATATGCACAGGGTCATTGGTTCATGAACTTGTTCTTTGTCCGATTTCCTCCAAATCATGAATCTCCTGCTTTGTACCTCATGTTGAATGATGAGAGATGCCTTAATGCTCTCCTTTTAGTGAGTCTCATTCCATCGAATTCAACCCATCTATTATGGAGATGAGACCTAGAGTCCTATGAGTACCTAGAGGCTTGTAGTCATTGGTGGCAGGTTCTCTCGCCATTGACAGTTGGAAATACATCAATGTCTCATGATCGATGGATTCTTCGAGTGTTCGACCCCGACACCTTTATTCACACTTGTAAGAATGTACTCGGTGCCTTGATACCTACTTTCATTATCGGTAAGTTGTTTCGCATTTGTTAACGATATACCTTAATGATCAGTAATCAAACAAAGTATCATTTTGTTCAACCTCAACTCCTTTATTCACATGATGTAGACTTGCACCTTTGGTGGATTGTGTAGAATACTTGAAGACATCAGTTCATAGTCTCAACTTTCCTGAGTTGTTGCTATCTTTCATTGGACCAGTACCTATGCGACTTCAGTGATCACGGGAGATCAGATTGTACTTCATGGTATATAGACATCTTCAGATTGATTTTGAGACTAGTTTTACTGGGCCTTGTTCGTGACTATGACAGCCTTTGGCATGTAGCCACCTTTGTATTGCCTATTCATGGCCATGAAAAACTATTTGGTATATTTTCACATGGATCTGCAGTGTAATTCAAATTGGAAGCCATGTATGCAAAGTCAATGGAGATTGTAATATTCTTAGGAGCAACTAGTTCGTCCAGCTGGGTCTCCATTACTCCACTTCTGTGTATTATAATGTATTTCAGCCATCACAAATACTCCTCTGACCTCACAAACTAGGGGGCATATGTTATAGCAATATTTGCCTCACCTTATGCAAATTGCGTAGAAGGCCTTTTTCCATTTCCCTATGCAGACTTGAAGTCCCTTTTTGCAAATCCCAGAGCTAAAAACATTATATTTCCACATATACACACTCTACCTATTGTGTAACATGTGTATACACAGATTGCACCACTACAACTTGAGTACGTTGAGTTTTGTGCCCAAAATTAAAAAATGGTGTCGGGTTTCCATGTCACGTCATGAAATCCATGATCCTTGACCTTCCATATACTAGAAATGTTCCGACTCGACCCTTCAGTTCCACTTGAAGGCTATAAATGGGCCAAATCCAAGCCATGGAAAAGGGGAGAAGAATTCAACTTTGAGAGCAAAGTTACTCTAGAGAAATTATTCACTTCATATTGAGTCTGCATCCCTTTGTCCTTTTAAGTTTGAACACATTGTTCATCCCCCAAGCTCTTCCCTACATGATTGAGAACCTCATTGTCTCTCTTATATGATCTTGCCTTTGGTGGAGGCCCAGCTGGAAGGGACTTAGTTTCTCGATTCCGAACCCTGCTGAAACATAAGTTTGTAATTCATTCACTTCTGTTGATTACATTTTAATTGAAATACTCTTTTCTCATCCAATTAATATCTTGCAAATATTTGTATTATTATTCCATGGGCGTATTTGTTATGAATGTTGATGGATTATGCTATTGGATGTGCTAACTTTATATATTATCACCATATGCTTGAGTTTCTTCATTGTTGAGAACAAGTTACAGGTGTATTGCTTTGAGTCAAGTGCTCAACGGTGGACTTCATCGAATGTCTGGACGAGGTAGGCCTTTTATCTTGTCTTGCTAGAATATTCATTTATATAGCATATATGAGATTAGAGTTGATTTCTGCAGTCATTTCCATCTGTTGTGGTTTACCCCTAGCCATAGAGAGTTTTTCCTCGGAATAGAATTGGTGACCCCTTCACACAACGATTTGACTGCTAAAGTATGCGGTGGTGTACATACCCTACCCCCTCTTGATTTGAACATGTGACCTTTAATATATAATATTTAAATAATTTTATTTCCATGGAAAAAAACATCATTTTATTCATTTGAAGAGACAAAATTACATTATGTAGGTGCTTTGAGAGCACATCTCTTGAGAGAAAGAAAGAAGCCAAGGCAAAAAAACCCACATATGATAAAACTAAATCTAATAAAAGAGCATTATGTTTAGAAAGAGAACAAAAAAAGAGACAACAACATAATAAGTATAGTCCCGATCAGTCCAAAAGAAGGTCCATCAAAGCCGAAGAAAAATTTGTAAATATAAACTTCGATGGTAGAGTCGTCTATGTGAGAGTCCAATAGATATCAACATATAGTAAAAAAAAATATACAAAATCTAGAAGAAAGCAAAATGTTGATGCCACGATCCATTAATTACTGAGTGAGCGTGGGACCGTCGATAAAGGGGCGGTGATAGTACTAAAAAAACTCATCCCTGGTAGATTTAAAGACATGCCATTTACCAAAAAAGAGTTGCATCCATGCTTTTGAAAGAGTATCTGCTACAGAGTTATGAGTCATGTATACATGATTTAGAACAACAAAATGAAAAGTAGCCATAAACGTGAAGATCTCCTCCAAAATAAGCATCAGAAGAATATTATGACAAATTTGAACTTTACTAGTCCAATTTATGACATTCATAGAATCTCCAAAAATTTGAACGGATTGAACCCCCTTCTCCCCGTAGAATCGAAGAAGCAACTTTAAGACCATAAAATCAACATAATTATTGGTCCCTTGACCTAGGCCCATTTTGATTTTGAAGAAATGGTTATTAGACAGATACAACACCGCGCCACCCCCACAGGATTGATTATCATTCTGAGAAGCACCATCGAAAAAATCCCAGGGCTGAGATTTATCAATGGATTTAGGATGGTAAACACAGATAGCAGGGATGTCTTTTTTCTGAGAAAAATGAGATAAAATCGAGAGGCCTTGTGAAGCAATGAGATATGGAAGAGTGGGTTTATCCTTGAAAATGACGAAGTTACGAGCCAACAAAATGCCCCATCAAACAATCAAAGGTAAAGATTTAATTTTCTTGTGGACCCGCACTTGAAGCCAATCCTTCCAAGCCCGTTCCAAAGAAGGGCCCTCCCAAAAACATGCTAAATTTAGAAGGTCGAGGCTTCTTGTCAAACTCTCAGAGTAAAAGGGCAGGATATAAGAAGATGAAAAATATATCCATTGTCTTCTTTACATAGGGGGCACTAGCTCGACCCAACACACTTCCTCTTCCACATGTTATCCCAAGTAGAGACCTTATTATTTATAGCAGACCACGTGAAAATTTTGGCCTTTTGAGGGTATTTTAGATTCAATAACCTGCTCCACCACCAACATGGTTCCTTATGAAGAGGTGCTACATTAAGAGAAATATAACCCGGTTTGGGTGTGTAAACCCCATGTAGAGCTTTTTTCCAGACCAATTCGTCCTCTCTGTCACTAAGCCTGATATGACCAACCCTAAGAGCAGAGATAAAATTATCCCAAATAATGAAAAGATTCTCTTCTAGTCCCGGTGAGACAGAGCTCCTCCACCCTTGATGCCACATGGAATTTGTTACTGAATCCGACACTTGATGAGAAAAGAAAATATCATATTGATCATCCCGCAGAATATGTGAATATATTTTAATAAATTATATATATATATATATATATATATATATATATATATA
>JZKD02S1679849.1:386874-420644 GCA_000966675.3 Picea glauca | reverse complement strand
TGCTTATCATGTGTCCGCCCTCATTAAGCAACTTTAAATAATGGAATTTTACACTGAGTGTTTATACACACCACCCTTACATGGTAAGCGTTCGTGGTATTGTACAACATTTTTTTATTATCTCTATTAGAAAGATCAAGTTTTAATTAATTTATTATTGAATTTTATTTTATTTAAAAAATAAAACTATATCATATTTAATTAAAAATAAAATAATAATTATAGTTTACTAATAAGTATTAGTGTTTGTTGGATTTAAAAGAAAACACCAAAATAAATTCATATATTTTAATATATATTATATTTATTATCAAAGAAATTGAAGATAAGTATTTGAGTAAGTTCTTTTGATTTTCATGAACGTTATGAAGATTTATAATATCACTCATAACTTGAAAATAAAAAATTAAAAAATCTTTACTATCACTCATGATTTGAAAATAAGAAAATATATATATTTAATAGTATTTATATATTTAAATTTTATATTTATAATTATTTTTTAAAATATAAAATAAAATTTATTTTTAAAACAAGTACTACTTCATTTGTAAAAGCCGAATTACATTTTTGCATGTGGGATGATAAAAACTTATGTTTTGTTTTTCAAAATACAAATATAATGTGGTTATTTTAATAAGTAAACTCCTATATATAGAAACTTATGTTTTGTTTTAAAAAAAATATAATGTGGTTACTTGAAATTAAAGTATATAATTGTACATAACATATATGTTTGTTTTCCAAAAAGAAGATATAATGTGGTTACTTGAAATTAAAGTATATAACTGGACATAACATATATGTGCTCAAAGTCAAGACATATTATAATTGTTGTGGGATAACATGTTATCTTGAATTAATTATGTTTAAACATAACATACTCATTTTACCATATTGTAATCTTTTAACTATTATGTATAAGAATATCAAGAATATTACAACTCAGTAGACTTCATTTGATCAAATTGCAATCTTTTAACTATTATCTATAAGAATATTAAGCATCTTACAATCAAATAGATTTTATTAATGGATTGGTCACTAATACACAGAAAATAGAATCATAGCCTATATTGAAGATACTTGATAACAAATGATACAAGTGTTTTTAAGAAGGAAAACATACGTTTAAACATAACATAATCATTTTACTAGATTGCAATCATTTAACCATTATGTATAAGAATATCAAGCATCTTACAACCAAATAGACCTCACTAATGGATTGGATTGGTCACTAATACATAGAAAATATAATCATATCCTACATTGAAGATACGTGATAACAAATGATACACGTGTTTTTAAGAGGGAAAAGAATAAGGTCTTTTATATAGCTTCAAAGTTTTTAATTGTTAATATTTTGATCTCAAAAAGTAAGAGGAGAAATATTTTTTTAGTCACATTGCTTCTTTGAAAGTTTATTCCTCAAAGTTCACTATTCCCAAATAGAGATACAGGGGAAAAATGCAGAAGCTAATTTAAACAGGCACTGTGTAGAGAAATGACATAGATCGATGAAGGAAGTCGACATTTTCTACAACAACTAGCATTTCCCTCAATAGCAACAACAGTGTAGAGTGATCTTTGTAGCATCGCGGGCCATAGTACACAACTACATTTGTGAGTTATCAGGCAACATGAGCAGAGGGTAATAACGAGATATGGAACTGGAAAAAGATATACATGTGTCTTTGTTATTGAATAAACTATTTTTTGAGCAAATATGTCTTTATTTCTTTATGTGTTTATTTGGTTATTATTGGCAGCTGTTGGTTGGTTCGAATTGGCCCTTACTGGCTATGATGTTGGTCATGTTGTTGTTTCTATTGCCAATTGTTGTACTATTGCTGGAGAATTAACCAATTTAGTTTATTCCCTTTGAAGGCATGTGAAAATACTTGTACATATTATAGGGGGGAACAAACTTTGGAAGAAGCTACTCAGGGTCTCTTGTGTAGTGAATGTGCATAACAATGACGAAAGGCTCAAATCAACAAGAGCCTAACTTGCAAACCTTTCTCCATCTTCCATCAAGTTGGAGCCAAGGCGAGATAGTTTAGAAAATAGTAATGAACATGACAATGCCTAAAACATGTTGGATATAAAGAAGGGACTAAAATTGGGTCAATAAGTTGCAAAATTGCAAAATTGTTTGGACACACTGATCAAGAAATGCATCGTATGACAATTGTAGGACAACCTATGAAGCGAAATTAAAGTCGGGACCATTTTACAACAATCACTAAGGCCAAAATAAGTTAGAACAATCCAGACTTGCTTGTTTGTTGTACCTTTTTTTTTTCTTCAGCTAATATGTAGGACGACATTGTCCTCATTTAATCTAAACTTGCCATGGACTCGAAATTCATGTAGCATATAGACAATGTTTTATTTTTTCTGAAGGTATATTTCATATGACAATTGTGTTAGGCTAGGAAGCACATTCTGCAATATTGGTTGTCTAATGGTACATTGCATAATGCTGTTGTTCAATGTTCAGATAATAGTGATGAGGCAATACCTGTATATGTAAGGGAATTTCTGATTGCATCTTACACAATCAATTATGGCACCATCTAGTAATGCAAATGTAGAAGCGAGAGAGTCACAATTGGCACACACAGGTTCAAATGGGGTCGAGTATGTGTTTTCTACTGCCAATGCAACTTCAACTTGTGTACATGACATAGTAATTGATATATTTAGAAATGGAATATGTATGTGTAAACCAAATTTTGTATGTGAAGTTTGTGGAAGGAGTTATATATGTAT
Organism: Picea glauca; assembly: GCA_000966675.3. NCBI lineage: Eukaryota > Viridiplantae > Streptophyta > Pinopsida > Pinales > Pinaceae > Picea > Picea glauca. The sequence continues at coordinate 417,866 of JZKD02S1679849.1, read as the reverse complement.
ACTTACAACAATTGTGGAGCTAGTTAGTTTCTTCAAAGCTTGCACCGTGTCTTTCCTCAACTCTGTTATAAATGTTGACTGCATTGTGCAGAAGACTTCCTCTTTGACATCTTTCTTCTTGGTTATATTTTTAAAGAGCATTAGAGGAAATTCCCCTTTTTGCAATTGTTGTTATATCGAAGAGAAAAAAAGTGCATATGTGTCGAATAGTTGAAGCTGCAACATAGAACAATATAGTAATTATTTAATATGATCGGGGACATATTAGCATGTTAAAGTAAGAAAAGAAAAGAGAATATGGTAAGCAATATTTTTGCCCTGTCATCATCTGAGTCACCATCCTTTATATGCAGAATGTGTTGCAACCCGACTTTTTTGGAAAATGTGATGGCAGTGCCAATAGTTCCATTTGGATACAGATCTGTACTTTTTGCAAATTGTCCTATCATCATGTCTGGTATGAAATTGTATTCTATGCAAGTTGCGGGCATTATTTCTACAATGCTTGATTCATTGAGCGATATAAAGCGACCGTAGTCACCACGAACATACGTAGTTTTTGGTAGTATTTTAAAGTTTGTAATGGATATCCCATTACCATGAAGAATATTTTCCTTGTGTTTTTGAAAAGGAGTGCAGGGATGAACAAGGTGATTTTCATCTGTCCTTTGTTGTTAGTCATATCAGCACATAAAATGCGATGTGTCCTATTCACTTGGTCCAAATAGGTGTTGTATATGACCATTATGTCTCTAATGAACACTTGGCCAGTTCAACAATTGTTCAAGTCTTCTATTGATACTATATTTGGTGATGTTGTTTTGGGCCTGTTAACAATGTATGAACATAAGAAGTGATATGGAGCATATTCTGTATACAATTTTTTTGTGTAGCTTCACAATTAGCTTCACAAATTTGAGTGATATGTATTAGGTAGAGTTTAGTAAACACACCTTTTAAGTTGTGCATGTTGCACTATGTCGAGTGCTTCACATGTACTTGTCGATGTTTTTTGTGAACTAAAAATAATGGTTCTATATGACATTAGCGTATTTACCATGGCATAAATAAATAAACAAGTGAGAATATTTATTTCCTAACTGTAATAGGAACACATTTTATGGTTATTTACACATGTTCCTGTTGTTGTTCTAATGTTTGCGATGATTGGGTGCTTATGCTTCCCTCATTTGTCGAACATTTCCCGACAAAAAAACATTTGTACATTGACTATGTGAGAAACAGGGATGTGCGGTATAATATATGTTGTTTTCACATCTTTGACGTCTACAGTTTTTTGTAGGTAGAAAATAACATTGAGACATTGGTGTAGTCAGTAGAGATATAAGATATCATGATACTAAAACATGAGAAAATGTTTTAGGGGCATAGAGAATGACAAGTAACTAGTGTTACTAAACAATGTCGAAATATGAGAACATGTTTTGGGGCATAAAGTACAACAAGTATCTAGTGTTGGTAAACAATGTCGAAACAAACATGTGCATTGTATGGGCTTCATAATCATTATTGACATACCTTTTGGAAATTTGTTGTTGAGTTTCTTCCCCTGCTTGACTTAGTAAGAGACTTAGGACTTCTTCCTCTAGTTCACTTGTTCTATTTGTTTAAATGTTGGCAATATACAAAACACAGTGGACATGAGAATAGGTTATTATGCAAGAACAATATGCAATATTGACATACAATAAAAGAGATGCAAAGTGATAGAGTAAAAGATAAAGGTAGAAGCATGTACCTTTCCATTTCCCATTCCATGGATGTGTCTATACAAAGTTTCCTTTGTTCAAAATCTATTACAAGCCAAAGGTTTTCAGAGGTTGGATGATACTATTTGTCTGAAAAATTTGCTTATTCTGCTACAAAGTATCCAGATCTAAAAATAAATTCCATTTAGATGCAATGCATTTTTACTTCATTGATTAGCTACTTATGCAATATACAAACCTTTTGCCATCCATGACAGTGCTTTCTGATCCATCAGAAATACAAGGGGGATTTGTATATATGTAAATATGATATGCAAGTATGCTTTGACACATGGGAATATGCAATTGTCTAATATGTTTTATATGTATTTCATAATTCGAGTACAAACTGAATTGTATCATGATCAGTCCAAGATGCATCTAACATATAGAGTTTAGATTGTTCATTGGACACATTTGACCATATATGATCAATAAGTGTTTTTTGTACATGATTTGTGTTCTCTAGTAGGAGGTTGAGATTGTTATTGCACATGTAGTTTTCTAATTTTCTTGTTTTTCCATTGCTTTGTAACATGTCAATATTGAGGTCTCCTAGAATGATAATGAGTTCATTCAAATGTAAATGGTGCAATGATTTTGAAATGGCATTCATTATATTGGTCAAAGTTGCATGCAGCGTGACATAGATATTTAGTATTGCAATTTGTGATTCATGAACTATTACCTTTGCGAGCACTGCCTCAACATTTTGTTCTTCGAAATGCATATGTTCCAAAATTGGTATATGTTTTTTTCACTAGAATCATCACTCCATATTTAATGAAGTTTGATATGCAATTGAAGTTTGGAAATTGTTCATTTTCCATGCATAGTGCCAGGTATGTTTCTTGTAGGCACAAAATATCAGATTGCATTGTGTCATAATCATTGATTATATCATTAATATGTGCATTTAGGTTATGTGTGTTTAGTGATAGAATTGAAATGGATGATTTTGATTGTATGAATTGGTAGTCATATTCCATACTCCATCTTGCACTACTCCAAAGGCGTTGCATCTCAATATCAACTTTATGTTTGACCTCGAAGTTATTTGTTGTAAGAACATTTAGCAAATACAAGGATTATATGTTTCTTACATAGGACAAATTTGTGTATACTAATCCGTGTATTTGGATTCCAGTAGGGTCAAACGTAACATTGTCAAGTGTTAAACCCATAGATGATTTTAGGGGCTAAATTTCGCTCATGGGCTAATTTTCCATGGTTTTTCCAAAATCAAGATTCGCTATTTTAAAAATGATTCACCCAAATTCTATAGGATAAAATTATTTTACCTTAAAAATTGCCATTAAAAAAAAAAACTATATTAAATACTTATAAATTTGAATATTTTTACAAAAATATCGCCAAACATTTATAGTTGACATATGAAGGATTAGTAAGATTCGCCAAGGTTTCTACATTTAAAAACAAAAATCCATCCTTAAAATCATCCCTGGTTAAACCTTGTGATCTGTGTATTGTACGTGCACATGCAAGTTGAATAAGAAACTGTTTTTAGATCTTCAAAATTCTTGCTTTTGTTTTTGTTGACATTGGCTTTGATATTCCCAGTGTAGGTGTCCATTCTCGGGGAGTGTCAAAATTATATAGATAGGCTAACTTGGTGGCTTGTCGATGTCCAATATGCGGATTGTGGAACTTAATCCATAGAATGCCAACTTTATCCGTTTTCGTATATGCTTTGATTATTCCATCTGCACGGTTGACCAAGCCATCTTGCAAATCATAGTTGCAGGCATATATTTCAACTAACATGTCTAATTTTAGGACAAGCTGTGAAGGCAAAGTAGTTGTATGTTGATGGTATGGCACGTTGCTATGGTTCTCTTCTTCGAGGTCAATTGCATTGATAATAATTTTGTTTTCAAGTATGAGCAACAACATGTACTTGTTATGCATTGCAACATCCTTGTTCTTGTAAAATAGGTACAAAAATGTTGGGTCAATTGGTGTAGGTTGCACACATCGTGTTTTGATATATGCCAAGTCATCACTTGTCTGCTTGTTTGTTTGCATTCTATTTAGAATTGTAACAAACTTTTCATCTTTCTAATGCATTGTAGTTTGCAATTCAAAGCATTTTATATTGTCTTTCCAGAAGTTGTGTGTTATTGTCTGCATGTTCATTGTAGGCTGTTCAAAAATTAGAATCTTTCATGGGTTTTGCCTGAAAAGGATCACCACAAAATATCATATCAATGTTTCCAAAGTACTTGATTTGCACGTGTTTTATGTTCCTAAGTTGATTGTCAATGGCATATAAGAATCAACTTCCGATCAAAGAAGCTTCATTTATGAAGAGAAGTTGCAGTTCATCATAAAGCTTTGACAAGTTGTCTAATATTTCTCTCCTAGGTGCAAGAAATTGGGACTTGTTAAAAGGCATTAGAAATGCATAGTCTATTTTTTCTCCACCCACATTATATGCATCTTTAACTGTATATGCAAGAATCGACCCTTTTAGTTTCAGTGGGCCACTTGTACTAGATGCATCAGAGATTCATATAAGCATTTGGAATAATGATTTTGTTGTAAATGTCTTGCATGTTCCTACCCCTCCTGTAAGGAACAAGTTGACGTATCTATGCATGTCCTTACATTTCTTTAGTGCAATATCCTTCACAATTGCTTGTTGTTCTCTATTTAGCAACCTTCTAATTCTGTAATATTCTCTATTTTCGAGGAAGAATGGATGGTCTGTGACTTGAAACCTGAGATTGATACTTTTTCCCATATTGGATTGTTGAGGACATGGGAGATCGACTTGCAAGTCACAGGCTTCACAATGAGCTCGAGTTGTTTTTAGTTCAGTGGCCCTATCATCAATTCTCACAAGATTGTCTAGTTGCTTAAGTGCAATTTCTAAATCACCCCATATTGGGTTGATGTTGTATGTAAATTTATCCACATTGGTCTATATTGTACTTTGGTAGAAGGTATAGAAAAAGCTTCTTCCAACATAAGTTTTCATAATCAATGTATTTGATGTATTTGACAAACCGTATTATCTTTGGTTTTTTTCTTTTTGATATGTGCATACCATTTTCTTGTAATTTGATACAAATTCTACAAGGCAGATATGCTTAATAGAAGGTGGACGCTCAATGTAGTAATCAATGATAGAGTGACACATCACATCCTTTGAATTATTGGGTTCTTTTTTTAGTAGGAATGGTGGCTTAAGCATGAACATGCGTTGATCGAGCGAAGATGTATTTATGAAGACACATTCCCTTGAGCTGCAACTCAATGGCAGGGAAAGCGCAATATGGATTTCTTTTTGAGCCGACATTTTTTGAATATTAAGCAATGTTTTCCCAAGTGTATGTATCATTTTCATATCATCGATTCGACTTTTTTCATGTTCTTTGCATATTATCCTAAATGCAATTTTCATACATTTGTCAGCTTTGGTCATGTATGAGCTACATTATGATGCCACAACATATGCATTGAGCACATACTATGCATTTGTATTCACATTCCACATATTTGGCATGTCCTTGGCAAAATTGTTGTTTCAAATATTTGATGGTTTTCGTTTAAGAAAAATTGTCGATTGCTTAAGTGTAAATTGTATCACTTTATTGTACTCATCTTCTGTTATCTTCAGTTGCATCAAGAAGTCTTCGAAGGTCACTAAGTCATCGTAATCTACTTGCTCTCACAATGTGAGTAGGGAATTTGATTTTGCAATCAGAGCTTTGTCCACTAACTAATAGATCCAATGACTTTTGTCATTTTCATTGGTGGCATAGGGAAGTTGTATATGTAATGTGATTTCTTCATTTTTTACAGCTTTTCATATGTTAGTGCCTATGCACTTTAGCAAGTTTTGGATCCAAATGATCTGTGTCACAAGTAATGTATTGGTCCAAAAACTTCTCAATTTTTGAGTTACTATCCTTTCCATCTATTGGAGCGACTTCTATCCATAATAGTCCATGTTAGTGTTCACTTCCCCTATTATGGAACTCTGTTATTCTTTCAAAGAAAATTTCGTCATGACATATCAACTGTTTTAAAGTGTTGATTCTATGTCTATAGTAACGAGTACATGTGATCGGGTCTTTTCTCACGAGGTAGTTAATGTCGTCGACTTCCAATGTTTCAGTTTACTTCCTCTTTTTTGTTAGAAAAATAGGATCGCGGAGCAATAAAATAAAATAAATGAGGAAATAAAACACAGAATATACACAATACAATAGAGACACATATATACGTGGTTCACCCAGTGTGGGATACGTCCACTAGAGAAATTTATAGGTCCTTCCTTTTTATTATCCAGCAAAATGAAGGGATGCAACCTACAACACACTAGTTGTAACTTCCTCTTCTTTCTCTCACAGTCTCCTCTCTCAGAATACAATAATCATAAACATACCCAGCCATAATACAATTCCCTCATAAAAGAGGGTTGACTTCTAGGGAAAATAAACCTAACATAACTTCTACCGTTAGATTTGCGACCTTATAATGAACGATCCAGATTGACTATGAAATTACAATATTTTACGAGGAAATTTTTCCAAAAATTTATCTTTGGGGGAGCTTCCCCTGAATCCCCTGCTGGGGGGGCTACAAAAATTGTCACCGCCACCCCTTGGGCCCCCCTAGCGATAGTTGTGGGGGGGGGGGGGGGAAAGCCCCCCCATACCCCCCGTTAGGGAATGGGGTCCAAGCATGGCTAAAACAAACCTCTGAATTAGGAAGATAATCATGATCCACAACCAACATTTTTCCTGTTGTTGGATAGCTCAGTTAGGGTAGTCACCAATGGATTCCATCAATGTTCTGCACTTGTAAATGTGACAAAAAAAGTTGGGGGCCCCTATTGTTGGATCATTGCAAATATGTTTTTCTTGATTTGTTGCAAGTGATCATGAGATATGTGAATGTTCTTGAAATCTATGTATCCAATATATGATTTCAAGATTTTTTCTAAGAGGGCATCTAAGAAGCAGTAAATCAATGAGTTGGCCCAGGAGAAATATGTATCTACTTTCATTTCTCTACCCCAACCCCTAAGAAGGAAGGTATTTTTGGTCGTTTTCTTTGTACTTTACATATTTTGTTAATATATTTCTTCCTCATAGTTGACCTTTTCTTATTCTCACCCATAGGTAAGAGAGAACTTTCTCAATTATTATTCTCATTGTCTTAAAAAACAAATTTGTCATGTGGCATGAGAGAGCACTGCTAGCTTGCGGTAATTCCCATTGTGCTATTTGTTGGTAGATAAAACATTGTGTAATGTCATCGTCATGCTGGTCTCTGTAGAAAAGTGTCAGAAAGTTCATTTCTTCTGCGTATTTGTCTTTGAAAATTCCAAGTTGTTGTCGTGCTTCAACAGGTGCGAGTTCAATGATCTTGTCCTGCAAGTCACGAATACGTTGAGACTCTATGAATCCATGTATTAATGTCTCGGTAGGTATTTCACTATCAAATTCTTCATTTGCATCACTTTCATGATTAGTGTTTTCATTTTGTGTAGAATCTACATTGTCTTGTTCAAGAACATGGTTCCAGTCGTCATTTATACAAATGTTTCCAGCCTTGTATAGAGTTCTAGAACATAATTATTTTAATTCTCTCATGACAATGTTTACATGTACTCTACATGTTTGGTATGCATTCTTGTATTGCAATAAAATATTCAATGCAACAACAATTGCCATTGTTTCGTCCATGAATTGTGGCAATGCTTTTTGCACAAAATCTGTATGGACATGCACATTGATAATTGATCTTGTCAAGCCCATTTGGGATCGTCTACAACCCCATGGTCTAATATGTGCAATTGAAATTCGTAGTGACACAAGTCTCTCTTCACGGTATGACAATGTACTTACAACTGACAGAGGTGTGTTACATCTTATTTGGTCAAGTGTTGCAAACTATGGAACTTTTCCGTTTTGAAGCGATCTTTTGCATGCAACACATATTTTTTTAGTGGAGAATGTTTTGTCATTCAATGTCAAGTTCACATATTCTTTTTCCAAGTCATTGGTGAAACATTTAATGTTCTTTGAAAAATGCAATTCTTCACAAATTGCACATATGATCCTAGGGGTGTCTTCAATTTGTTTCATATAGATTTGCTTTGCATCTTTCTTTCCTACATGGGAATGTCCTATGGCTGCTTGTTGTTTTTTGCTGTTGGTAGTGTGAAGTGTTTGATTTAACCTATGATATGTTATTTTTGGTCTCTTATCAGTACAATTGTCGGTGGAAGATGTGTAATCGCATTTGTTTCTTTCATGTATGTGCTTTTTCAATTTGTGGTAAGTGAGTTTGTGTCTGTCGACTGGAAATGGTTCTACTTGATGGAAAGCCATGTTGTAGATGAAACCATTATCTGCAAATGGTTCTACTTGATGGTAAGCCATGCTATAGCTGGAATCACTATTTGTTGGAACCAATGTTTGGATGCAATTGATCCAAAACGGATCCAAAGAAGACTAAGGATAACTCAGAATTGGTAGAAGCACCTCAGAAAGATCAGAATGGCCTCAATAGATAGAGAAAGGGAAAAATTTAAAAGTTCTCAAGACTCAATGAAATTGGTATCATCGCGAAGAGCGCGTCACAAGATTTCCAACGACATAAACGACTCGTCAAATGGAGTTACAGATCAAAAGATATTCATGGTCAAAGTTTTGGTCAACCTGACCCACTCAACAGGGATGAGTCAACATCCGTATTGATGATGTTAGCATTAGTACGGATGACATCATCATCCATACAGGGTATGTGGCACATGTAGAGGATGACATGTGTCATGCTAACTTCAACATGGGCTACGACGTGTCACTCAATTTTGGAATTTTTCGGTCAATCCGTGGACCAATGGGAAAGTGCCACGTGGCAGTTCGTACAACCACCCGAAAAATGACGTGGCAGAGGTGACGTGGTTGTTCATGAAATGTGGTGAGGTGGGCCAATGAAAGGCCACCATGTGGCCTAGTCATGGGTTTCCACGTGGCAACGGGAAAATTCCCAAGGATGGCCAACAACCGAAATTTAAAATGGGAAAAGGGATTGGTTGGAGCCAACCCCCAATCCACTAAGTTTATAACATAATTCGTCACCAGATTTGGCGGGATCCGCAAAGCCAAACCATACTCCAAAGTTAGCACAGACCCAACAAACAAACAATATATATATACTCCATGTATTAAAATGGAGGTCTGCGGGCTTGACCCCAGAACCTCCTTCAACAAAGCACTTTAAATATGTCCACCAACCAACAGACCAAACAACCTCATTGGTAAATATACCCCTGATTTTATTTAAGAGTTGGGTTTTGACAAATATCAGGGGTCAGACCAGAGTGTGCAACCGTACGGATGGGGAACAAAAAAAGAGAAATTTTCCATGAATTTATTGCAGGTGCAGGCACAAAAAATGAGACAAATTTTCTCAAGGGATTGAAAGTGCTAGACTCAGATCGAGGTTTGGAGACAGTCTTTTTTGGGTAATTTGATGCCACAAATTTAGTGGTGGTATTTATTTTCAGATCTGAGAAAATCTTCTATAGATTAATTCCAGAATTAGGTATACTTATGTATTTTGCCAAATTCTTTTGTTGAGTTAATAAAAAGGCCTACCCATTTGAGAGCAAGTCCCGGAGATGTAGTTCACCAGGGACGAACTCCATTATCAATTTTTTGGTATTCAGATCTGATGCATATGTCTCTTCATTATTGAGTTATTCCTTCTTTATGGTGCACTTCAATTTATGCTCATTTAATACAATTCTTTAATAAGTTAGATCGATGAAAAGATCCTGGATCATGTTGGTATCAAAACAATCATCTTTGACTTGAATTATTGAGTGTGAATGCTTACTAGGGCCAAGCATAAAAAGGATGAAGGAACACTTAATACTTTCAACTCAGAGATTGGTCATGCATCCTGAAGGAAGAAAATGGATGAAGATGACAAGAGTGATGAACATGAGAAAAACTTCCATATGGTCTTCTATCGCATGTCAGATATAGTTGAGAAAATGTATGGAGATTACGAGAAGAGAATGGAAAAGAAAGGGAAGAAAAAGGAAGCACCAACAGATGAAAATGATTCAGTGAATCAAGGGGATGGAGGATACCCTCCTGAGCCTCCATCTTCACCATCGATTTCTATCTCTCCTTTCTCTAATCATTCTCATCATTCTCATCATTCTAGCCATAAATCTTCTTTTAAGAAACCATTGTTAAAGCTTGATGTAAAATTGGCTTTACCTATGCTTAATGGAGATGTTAATCCTGAAAAAGTTAGATAATTGGATCTGAAAGGTTGAAGTATATTGACGTGTACAACAGATTGATGAAGAGGAAGTTAAAGTGCAATTGGCCTCTCTTTGATTGGAAGGCACTACTCTCGTATGGTGGGACAACAAACTTCAAAACATAAGTAAGTGTGGTAATCTTCTTTCCTCATGGTTGAAATTTAATCAACAATAAGAAAGCAATTTTATCCATTGGGTTATTTACATAAAGAAATGATGGAATGGCAAACTTTAAGACAAATTAAAGGTCAAAATGTACAAAGTTTCATAGAAGAATTTAGGAATAAAGCTCTTGCATTGAACATTCCTTTAGATTCTTATGAAACTTTAATGAAGTATATTGGCACACTTCACAGTTATATTCATCATACTTTACTATTGTTTAACCCCACCAGTATTGATGAAGTTTGTGTGCAAGCCACTCACCTTGAGAACAGGGGAAAGCATGTTCATGAAGATCCACAAAGAAACCTTCCAATTTCCCACATAAACAGTTTAAAAAGTTTAAAAGGAAGGACAAAAAGACCGCCACCACAAATAAGGGAGAAGTAAATCCATCTTGCACTCATTGCAAGAAAGATGGACACAACAATGAGTACTATTGGAAACTACATCCAGATAAGAGACCAAAGCAATTCGGTGGAAAGGGGAAGACAAACACCGCTACTATGGTGTAACAAGATCTTGGTTCCGATTCAGGAGATAAGAAAATATCACAACAGTTGGAGTACAAGGTAAATATTCCCTTCATGCTAGTTCAAGTTCCAATAATGAATCTCATGATGATGAAAGAAAGAGGAATGAATTATTTCACATAAGGGTTGTATCTAATCACACTAATATAGATACATTATTTGATCTGGGTTCCCAAGTAAACTTGATATCTGAAGCACTTGTCAAAAATATGGGTCTTAAAACTAAACCACATCCAAAGCCTTATCCTCTTGGTTGGGTACATGATAAAGAAAAACTTAATGTCACTAGGAAGTGTAGGGTCATATTTGTTATTGCTTCAAAGTTGATTGATAAAGTTGATTTGGATGTTGTTCCACTTGATATATGTAGCATAGTGTTGGGGAGTCCTTATCTTTATGATAGAAAAACAATCTTCTTTCGTCATGAGAACAAATATCACCTTACTAAAGGGGGAGTGGAATATAGTGTTAGAAGCCACAACATGAGGGTAAACACAACACTTTTTAGTGTAGGATAAATGAAGAGACTCATAAACACTAATAAGAGATATGTACTCATGGTCGTAAGGGAAAAGGATGTCAGAACATCTGATGCTTTACAAGAACGTGATCCTTCTCATAAGAAATAATTAATTGATATTGTTTCTAAATATGATGATATTTTTCAGGAACTAGATGGATTACCTCCTAAGAGGGAAATCCAACATGAAATACATCTTCAATAGGATTCTACCCTTCCTGATGTGGGCTTGTACAAGATGTCAGTTGTAGATATGACAGAGATCAAGAAACATGTACATGACTTGTTGGATCGAGGGGTCATCAAACCCAACTCATCTCCTTGTGGCTCTCCGATCGTGATGGTGCCAAAGAAGGATGGCACATGCAAATGTTTGTCAATTACCGAGCCTTAAATAAAATCACGGTGAAAAATCGATACCCTCTTCCTCGTATAGATTATTTACTTGATCAATTAAAGAATGTTGTCTATTTCACTCAATTGGATTTGCGTAATGGATACCATTAGATCAGGGTTGCAGAACAGGATGCATGCAAAAATGCCTTTAAAAACAAACAAAGATTGTTTGAGTGGTTAGTTATGCCGTTTGGGCTTTGTAATGCTCCAACAACCTTCATGCATGTGATGAATGATGTATTCATGCGATTTTTAGATGATTTTGTAATTGTATATTTAGACGACATTCTTATATTTAATGGGACTTGGGATGAACATGCAAGACATGTAAATAAAGTATTAGATACTTTGCAAAGAGAAAAGTTGTATGCAAAATTGTCCAAATGTGAGTTTGGAAAGACTGCACTTGTGTACTTAGGTCATATTGTAGGAGGAGGACAATTGAAAATTGATCCTTTCAAAAATGATGTAATTGTAAATTGGCCTAAGCCCAAAAATGTAACCGAAATGTGAAGCTTCTTAGGTGCAGTCCAGTACTGGAGGAGATTCATTTCAAACTTCTCATTTATTGCAGCTCCTTTGCATGCCTTAACCAATGTGAAGAACACTTTTCAGTGGGGAGGAAAGCAACAAAAATCCTTCGACACTTTGACGGAAAATATCAGTACCGCACTAGTATTAGCACTGTCGAATCTTCAACAGCCTTTCAAGATCGAGACAGATGCCAATGGATACGCCCTGGGTGCAGTATTGATGCAATATTGTAAGCCTATCTGTTACCACTTTGAAGCTTTTAACCAAGTTGTTGTTAACTATCCTACATATGATAAAGAGTTTCATGCATTAGTTCAAAGTGTAAATAAATGGAAGCACTACTTGTTAGGGAAGGAAACAATCATACATACAGATCACCAACCCTTATAATATCTCCAAGAACAAAACAAGATGCAACAATATTAGCACTACAGGTGGATGGGTTTTCTTCAACAATTTCATTTGGTAATCAAATACAAAAAGGGTACAAGTAACAAGGTAGTTGATATGCTTTCTAGACCTCCTATTGTTGCTTCTATTATTTTGAAGAACGCTTCTTTATCTCATGATAGCTATGTGGAACAATATGTTGTTGATGAATATTTTAAAGATGTATTTGAGAAGCTAACCCATGGTGCATAGGTAGAGAACTATTATCTGCAGGGAAAACTACTCTACCATCTTGGAAAGCTATGTATTCCTACAAATGAACGAGTCCATGTAATACGAGAAGCTCACACTTCTCTTGTGTCTGGGCATTTTGGGGTAGGAAAAACTATGGCTCATCTGCAAATATTTTGTTATCGGCCTTAGATGAAATCATTTTTAACTAAATATGTAAAGGGGTGTGTGATGTGTTCTACTTGTAAGCCCACTAATAGAAAATTGGGGCTATACTCACCACTTCCTATTCCATCCCATCCATGGGAGAGTATCTCCATGGATTTTGTAGGGGGTTTACCAATGTCAAAAAGAGGTCATGACTATTTGTATGTTGTAGTGGATAGGTTCAACAAGATGTGCATCTTGATGCCATGTAAAAAACAGATCACTAATGAGAAGAATACTAATCTCTTCTTTCAGTATGTTTGTGTTCACTTTGGGTTACCCACATTCATTATCTCGGATCGAGATACTTGATTATTTGGGGATTTTTGGACAAGCCTGTGGAGAATGATAGACACCAAGTTGAAGAGGAGCACTCTTTGCATCCACAGACCAACAAACAAACAAAGGTTGTTAATCAAACAATGATACTTTTGCTTCGAGGATACTACAACAAACACCCCAAATTATGGGATGAACATATACCCTATGTACAACATGCTTACAATCGAGCCTTACATTCCTCCAGTCAGTGTTCTCCATTCGAGACATGTTTTGGGTATTTTCCTAAGGTTCGTTTGGACTTGATGTATGGGAAATATGTCGATTCCACTGAAATAAATGAAGACAGGGCCCACAAGTTCATTCAAAGGATCCAACAGGTACACCAAGCAATCAAAGAACAATTGGAGAAGAGTCAAGCATAGTATAAAGCTCGACATGACAAACATGGGGTTGATCATCAGTTCTAGGTTGGAGACCAGGTATGGCTTCACATCAACAAGGAGTGATTGAAGGGTGAAGGCAATAAACTCAAGCCTATTTGATATGGACCCTTCACTATTTTGGAGAAAAGTGGTACCGATGCTTTTCGTCTAGATATTCCACCTTATATGAAAATCTACTTAGTTGTAAATGTAGAAAACTTGAAACTTTTTGAGCCTCCCATGATCATGGTTCAGGGTGAGGAAGTTTCAATTGTTGGATTACTGAGAGGGGGGGTGAATCAGTAATAGAGAAATTATAATCGTTTTTCTCTAAAAATACAAGTGTTATATCAATGTAGCATTATCATCCAATAGTTATTGAGTAAATAAGTAATGAACAAATGAGAAATCACACACATACACAATACACCAATGTTGTTACGTGGAAACCCAAAGCGGGAGAAAAACACATAATGCTTTTTCTTATATGTCTTGAAGAATTACATTCATTGGAAGCACCAACTTCCTTTGTTTTTTAGCTGCAACTGGAAGGAGGCTCCAACCCCCTAGTTTCTCAGGCTACAACCTGAGGGAAGCTCCAACTCCCCAATTCTCTGGCTACAACTAGAAGGAGGCTACAACCCCTATGTTCTCCGGCTACAACCAGAAGGTGGCTACAACCACCAGTCCTTGCTCCGTCCAACCACCCTGAAGTTGAGGTAGAATGATGGAACCACTGTCACACTATCACTATGAGATATACCACTGTACAACTGTATCAATCTGTACCACTGACCTGCATCCAACTTGTACAACTTCCCTGTAATCAATTTGTACCAGAACTGAACATGTATCAACAAAAATACAATAGGTACGCGACCTATAGTGCTGCAACATGCGTATGTACACACCCTATCTGTTATGCAGCCCGCGTATGTACACGACCAAACTATTATGTAGCCTGTGTATGCCTTTTGAAAACTAGGGTTTCCTTTCTCTTGAAAACTTCTGACCCTGTGCAACTTCTTTCACATAGATCTGTAGCTTGTCACTACATCCAGACTGTAATTGTACCCTGTACATGCATCCTCATACATAACCTTTACCCAAAGAATGTATCTCTCTCTCTAGTCATATGCCATATAGGTGTGTGTAATCATGAACGGTTATAATAACCCTCACATGATCTAGTCATCAAACCCTTTATTATATTCAACCTCTCAATACATCAACCACTTCACAAATACAAGCTCTCAACTATGTACACAAAATCCCTTAACCATATGCCAAGAAATACAAATGCTATTACATCCATGAATTAATAACATTCATTAATTAATTGGAAAAGAGTGTTTAAATAAAATACATATAAAAGATTTATTAATATCATAAGATAATGTCAAAGAAGAAATTAAAGTAATGAAAATTTACATAAAGTAAACAAAGAATTTAATATATTTAATATTATTGATTAATTATATTCACATTATTATGGGAGGCAGGTGCGGGAGGGGTTTTGTACAACCCTAGAGGAAAAAGAATGTTAAACTACTCCTGGAATCTGGGTGTAACCACCACCAACATGGCATAGGCCTATGTGATGTATCAATGAGTGCTCCTAGCTCATGAACGAAAACTCAACAACATCATTGTAATAGGGGACTCAAAAAACATAATTTAACACTTTGTCAAAGAGACTAGCCCAAAGAACTCCAAGCTGAAAAGAATCATTGAGAGGATCATAACAATCTTGCCCTCATTTCAAACCTCCTTCTATCATGTCCCTCGTGCTAACAACACATAAGCAAATGAAAAAGAAAGTTTAGCAATTGGAAAAGCCCTAGGTCATATGGAAATGCTGGCTAGGCACATTTATTCAACCCCTCCCTAATGAATCATCCCCCTCTCGTCATCACTCCACTTGGCATTAGTCTCCCCATGACGCAAAAACTAACTAAGGAATGTAGTAAGTCGATCGTCATTCATGGGGAACCTGCATTCAACAAGATGATAGTATGGATTTTTCGGGACACTCCGTGTTCCTCCTCCGTGTGATCCGAAATCGGATTCAGAAGCCTGTCAGGACATGAAAAATGCTAAAAAATGAAAGTGCTCAGAATCCAACGAAACAAACACCATTGCATCCGTCTCGTCTTCCTGATTCCGGTGGTATAATTTTTTTGTCAAACGGAGTCCGTATGAAGAAGATATTGCATTCTGTCCGCCAAGCCAAACATGCAAAATTTTGGATGCTGACTGTACCTATCCATATAGTTCGTACAGGACATGTGTCATTCTGTACAGGACATGTGGCAGGTCCGTACGCTGACACATGGCAGGTTTCGTACAGGACACGTGGCGGCTCTAGGGAGTGCCACGTGTCAGGCTGATTTGGCATTTTCGGCGCGTAGTTGGACCAATCCCGAAGTGACACGTGTCACCACTGAAAGGGTGACATGTGGCAGGGTGACGTCAGTAGCTGACATGGCAGGTTGACGTGGCAAGTGACTGGGCGTACGACAAGTGACATGGCAAGGTATGAAAGCTGACGTGGCAAGGATAACGTGGCGTACGGAAATGATGTGGCTCGGATGACGTGGACCAATAAGTGGTTGACACGTGGCATTCATCGAGTGGATGTAAAGGTGCCACGTGGACCAATCACGGGTTGCCACGTGGCACCCTGGGTTTAGCCAATGAGGGCTATGTCAAAAATTTTTTGGGGTTCGGGGGATTCGAACCCCGGACCTCCTCCACACTGCGCCTTCGTGTAAAGCCTCCGACCACTGGACCATAGTACGAGTCTTGTTATGTAATGGGCCGATTTTATTTTTAAAATTGTGTATTGTGTAAAATGGCGTGGGGTGGGGGCCGGGGCTAGCCCCGACCCCCGGTTATATGTAATATATGGGACCACCCACTATGCACAGGCGCGAATGTTAAACATTGTGCGCGGGATTATAACACTTGACCCGTGGTTTTATATGTGACCGTTGATTAAATATGCGGTTTAAAACATAGTTACAACAGTTATGCGGTCAAGCCCAAGGCCGTGGCTATATGCTTTTATATAATATGACCCAGTGCTGGAACGCGCGAGGGCTAGGGGCCAGCGCTTAGCCCTTTGGGCTAGCGCTTGGCCCTATGGTCCCCATATGACCATTTAGAGGGGGGCGCGCCCAGGAAAAAGGAGCTTAAGCTCGTTTATTAACTATATTATGGTTTAAAAGTGGGTTTTATAACCACTTTGGATTTTTAAATGTAATTAGCCCATTTTTAATGTAATTGGGAGTTATTGGGCTTTTTTAGAGCCTAATTTTTGGGAGGAAGTTGGGGATGAGCAACCAACTTTCCCACTATTTAACCAAGGCCATTTTGAGGCCAAGGGGTGAGATTTTGGACATCTTTTTGACGGTTTTGGAGAGCAGAGATGCTGAGGCAAAGCCAAGTCAAAGCCAGTTTGAGGCAGGGAAGCTGTTGAGGAGGAGATGCTGTCGGACGATTTCTGAGAGCTTCGGATATCCGTTTCGCGTGTCGTATTTTGTGCAAGATTCTAGAGATCTGGGCGAACATGACCAGATCAGTCTGGAAGCCATTCAACATTGTAATGATGTACCATTAAGCTTTCGAACAGAAATAAAGAAGCCTTCCTCACAGAGAAAAGGCCTGGAGACGTAGGCAAAGTTGTGCCGAACTCCGTTATCAACCTGTGCATTATGGTTTGCTGTTTTTCATTGCATTTCAGATATGCAAATATGTTAATGGCTGTATAATTCATTCTCTTTTCTCATTATTTTATTAAGTTTCCCAATGGTCAATTAATGCATGCAATTAAAAACTCAACCATAAGTCATTTCGAAAAATCCTGACGGATCACCGTGGGAACTCGCCGTATCCGACCCTCCATGCTCTTACAATAATCTGCAACATCACCTCCGTCATAAATTCACCTGAGGTGAGGGTAATTGAAGGAACTCCATCATGATTTAGCGTAAGGGAAAGCAAGCAGTACATGCTGCTCCAACGCTTGAATGACATTCAAATCATGAGATTGCACGACCTTGGTGGCATTCATGCATCAAGAGTTTAGCCAACAGAGGTAAATTGGAAGGAAAGATTTCGACCCATTGCCATAGCTAGCTTCACTAGAACTCTACAAATTGGAATTTCATAAGGAAAGGGGATTTACAACGCCTAAGCAGTATAGGAGTATGCAACCATGCAAGAATAAGAGGGATATCCCAAGGTAAAGTTGTGAGCACCAAAAACAAAGCAGACAACATCGACAGAGGCATCACTAGAGGCAATTTCAACAGAGGTATCATCAACAAAGGAAGCATCGACAGAGGAAGTACCAGAGGCAGCACCAGAGGTAGCTTCGACAGAGGCAACACCAGAGGAAACATTGATAGAGGCAGCACCAGAGGAAACACCAATGGCAACGTCAATGACAATGGTAGCATCAGAGGCATCGTCAATGATTGGATTGGAGGTAAATTCCTAGCAAACTTAGTCAGTCTAATTGAAGGAATGGTTCATTGTTCAGCTTGTGAAAGACTAGAGGAAGAGATGATGAATGATAATTTCTCCACCACCCAACAGCTAGCACTCCGTCTTGACTCCCACAATTCCACTCTCACCTTCACACTGGACACTCTATCCCAACACCGCACATTAATAAATCAATTACAGGATGAAGTAGAATTTCTTAGACGCCAAGGGGGAAACATGGAAGTAAAGCTGGAAGCCAGGCCACCAAATTTTCCAGCATAAAGCCATAATGAGGAAACAGGAAGCAGAGCAGACCCCACGCTCCCTGACCTGAACGTAGCGCTAGAAGCCCCTCCAGAGGAATACCGAGTCTAAAGAAGATCAATAAGACACTCCTCAGTTTTGTAAAAATGACATAATTAAATCTGTCAGAAGATAGTTTTAGGACAAGAAATGAAAAGCTTTATTTTCAGTGAAGTAGAACTAAATCTAGACTCAGTTATGTAAGCCTTTTTGTGGAAATTTTGCAGCTAGTTTCTCTTCCACTAGCACCCTCCTTTGTAATATGCGACCTCGGTCGTGCCTTTTATATATATAAAATTTTCAATTTCTGTAAAAAAAAAAACTATAATCACACTATTATCCTCTCGGTTACAGATGCAACTTGGGTCTTCAAGGAGCTTCCTCTTTGAGGTGCTAGGAGGAGGGGGTCCCAAAATATCGAGTCTAGCGAGAGGCTTTTAACGATGCCAAAAAATACATTTTGAACACCCCTCACCGATTTCGGAGATCTATGGAGGAAGCGAAAGACACAATCAACGAGGAACGAGAGATGACTACGGATACATAAATAGTTGAGACCACTCTGCACTAGGTTGCAGACGTTTACCACACCAGGGGCAGGGACACTCGTTATTGGTGAACAATCGAACTATACTGGCACCTCAAGACGCTTCTGCGTCAAATGCTTCAAGCCAGAGAAGACAGGCAAAACATGGTCCAACTTCAGCTTGACAACCTCCACTTGATGGTTCAAGAGATCCTCACCCACCTTCCTCATCAACAGCCTTCGGGGCACCATGAAACTCAACCGAATCACTCTCAGACCTTAGGCGAGGGGCCTTTAGGCCCATGAACTTTGCTCCCTAAAAATCCTTTTTGAAATGATAGTTTGCAGTAGTTTTTATGATTTTTAAGTTTTTTTGGACTCTCCATAAACAATATATTTGGCCGGATGATATCTACTTTTGTTGTTGGTCTATCTGGTTTCCCGAGTGATAGACCAACAACAAAATTTTTTGAATTATATGATATTTAAAAAATATAATAAAATTTTACCAGTAAAATTTAAAAAAAAATTATATTCACACACACTATATATATATATATATATATATAGTTTTATAATATATTTCCCAAGAGATTTATTTGTCATGTTATTTTAAATAAAAGTTTTATAAAATGTGTATATTTTTAATCACTTTTTTAATTAAAAATATTAATGTTTGTAAATTAATCAAATTCATTGTTATTTTTCAATAATTAAAAATATTAATGTTTGTAAATTAATCAAATTCATTGTTATTTTTCATTATTGATATGATATGCATTGAAATCATTAAAAAAAAATAGTGATACATTTTACCATAAAATAAAATAATTATGTTATTTTTCATTATTGATATAATATGCATTGAAATCATTAAAAAAAATTAGTGATACATTTTACCATAAAATAAAATAATTAAGAAAAATGTAATTGGGAAAAAACAAAGTGGCAACGTTTTATCACCACTTGGCCGTCCTAGGGAGCTATCCTGAGTAGAGTTCTGGTTTCCCCGACTTGTTATGGACTTCTTGTAATTTTTCATGAGCTTTTTGTGCTAAATCCTCTATAATAGGTTAGATTTGCATTTCATTCTCCTAATGTGGCATGGATGGTTCGTAATCCTTTATGGTTAGATGCAAGACTTTCATAGGTTAGATGCAAGAAAATGAGGTATGGATGGTTCATAGTGTTTCAAAATTTACACATTTATTGTTAATGTTAATAGTTATTTAAGAGAAATCATTGTACGAAAGGTATTAAATTTTTATTTATCATGTTATTTTTAATAAAAACTTTAGAAAATATATTAATTTTGATTATTTTTCAAATTAAAAAGAAAAAACAAAAATATTTACAAATTATTTAAATTTAGTATTATTTTTCGTTATCGATATGGTGTGCATTGAAGTAAAACTATAAACCATAATTTTAAAAATTTGTTTGAAATATATGAAATCAAAAACATTTTTTTTTATATATTTGATAAAATAAACCACTAAAATTTTAAAACTTCAAAAATACTATCACTTTAAAAAAACACAGTGACACATTATCATCATAAAATAAAATAATTAAGAAAAATAGAATTTTAAATAAAGAAAGTGACAATGTTGCATTGCTACTTGTCCTTGCTCGAAAGTTGTCATTTTAACCCAACCTGTTAGAGTTCTTGCTACCCCTTTTAGTTGCTCAGGGTTTCTTCAAAATTCGTCTTAGCTTCTAGTGCTAGGTCCTCTATGGAAGGTAAGACTTTCTCATCATTTTTCTTACATAGCATAGATGGTTCATAGACTCTCAAATTTTGCACATTCATTACTAACATTTACTTTAGGAAAATCATTATGTAAAGGCTATAAGAGAATTGATATAAAATTTCTTAATTGGGTTAGGTGGTTGAGAGGAAAAATTGTTATCATTCTCGCTTGGGTTCAAATCTTATTTGTGACATGTTCACTCTTCATGAGCCAATTGTTGACTGAATCTCTTTGTGAGCCATGAGAAATATCTCTCTCTTGCTTATAGGCTATAAGGTAACTTTTGACATTGAGATTTTACATTATATATATAGTTGTTGTTGTTTCAAGATCAATTTTTCTAACACATGTTTTACCATATTATTTGGTTTATTTTTTGGCTTTCATTTTTATGTGAATCATTATTTTAGATAAAATGACATCACACGTTCTCATTTTATAGATGAAATCTATAAAAATATACAAAAAGTATGCTATTTTTTTTTTTTTTATAAAAATGTTTTAATTGACATGGTATTTAAAAAACTTCTAATAGTTATATGTTTTAAACAAGGAACTTCTAAACAAAGTGAATGTTAGCAATGGGAAAGAGAACAATCTAGTTTCCTAGCAAGAGCAATAAAGAAAGGTGGAATGTATAGGAAAACACAAGAGATAAAACCCAACAACCTCTTATTGTGTAGTTTAGCCAAATTATTCAAAATAGACATGGTCCTCAAGAAAACTCTTTTCAAAAAAGAAGTTGTACCAATTGTGGGCTTGGGATTGTTTTAAATAGAGGCTTACAAAAGAATGAAAGTATGGCCTTTGGTACAAAGTATGAACTTGCAAAACCCTTAACTATATCATTCCCAATGGGTTCACAAGGGGATTTAATGGAGATCATTACACCCTAGCATCATAATCTACAAGAAGAGATCAATTGGCCCCAAGTGAAAATGTAGGGCTTACTCCCTATTACTCTTAATTTTTCTTTTGTTTTTCCATGTTTTGGAATCTTAGGATGTGTTTATGGAACACTAGAGAAATTTCCACTTTCTCAAGGAAATATTTAGAAGAAAAAGGACAACATGGCCAACAAAAATTGATTTTTTTGTATTAACAAAATGCATGATAAATGAATTGAAGTGGAAGAGGTAGTTGTGATTGCTTTAGGTAAATCTTCCTACTTGATTTATTCCCATAATGTTGCACCTAATGGAGTCTTACGTTGATGACAGGGATCCACAATTTTTCATTCATAAGAATGTGGTAGATTCCATAGATAAGTAGGTATATGTAGAGTTTGTTCAACATGGTAATGCACTCCCTAATTTGGTCGTGTATTCTTTTGCAAATGAAAGGATATGATTAGTTTTTTGGGATGAACTCCAAGAACTTCTAGATAGATTTAATGAAAATGGGAAAAGGTTGGTATGCTTGGTAGATTCTAGTTAAACAAAGAGGCCCTCTAATATAAGCAATATTAGAAGAACATCACAACAAGATCATTGCAACTTCTCATCATTTAATCATTTATTCAAGATAACATATTTTCACTAAAAGGGAGACCAACTCTACGATGGGTCAAATAAGAGGAAGGGACATACTACAAGGATTGATGGTTACATATATATACTTCTCTTTGGATCTTAGTAAGAATACCAAGATTTCCATTACAGGGCCATTCCAATGGTTCAATTTCTTATCATTATCATGTTCTTGCAAGAATCAAACCAATGAATTCCGAGAAGTTGGTGAACTTCTTGCCCTTTAAATTCAATCCCTAGACATGTAAGAGTAAGGAATTTATCTCCAAGATTATTAGGTGGTGGGACCAAGCTAAGGAACAAGTTCTCAATCTTTTATCCCCACAAAATAAGTGGAATAAATGGTTAAGTTATTGAAAGGTAAGGTTAAAGAGTATTCAATGAATTAGGTAGCACAACAACATACTACAAGGAGTTGCTATTAAAGGATCTGTCTCACATAAAATCATTGATAAAATGTTTTGGATGGACTAATGTTTTAAAGGAGAGAGAGACTAGATATTTGGAGCTAAATGTCTTAAACTAGGAGGAACAATATAAACTAGAAGTTGTCTTGATTAAATTGAGAAAATGAAGATAGTAAGAACACCAATGCTTTACACTAATATGTCAAGTCATAAAAAAGTATCTTACTTTGTGCATTTGAGAATTGAGGTTGATTCTCTTGTGATAGAACATGTACTCACAAGAAGAGATTACTCATTATCATGAGGATCTCTAATAGTGATAGGGATATAATTGGAAACAAGAGCGCACCTCTAATATTATTATTTCTAAGTAGACCCCACCTTATAAATAGGTTGTTGGAACCCCCTTTACACAAAAGGGAGTAGAAAAGGTCACAATGGAATTCTACAAGAATAAACCTCTAATACTGGACAATCTTACCACTGAGTTTTACAAACTTTTGATAGAGAAATTGGCTCCACTCTTTGATCTGAACCCGGGAGTGATAAGTTTCCAATAATTGGTTGATTATGTCATTCCTTCAAAAGGGTCAGTTATAGATCATTTTACTTGAGCGATTTGCAATTAAAGGTAAAGTTGAAGTCTTATGCGCTTGAATTTGAAGTGAATGAAACCTCTTTAGTTTTCCTTATGCGCGATATGTCATGCTTTCATTTAACATCCTATGTGCGGAAATTCATGGAAAAACAACATAAGAACATAATACACATAATGGATATGGCACTTCCCTTGATAATAGCGTTCATCCGATGTGGGCTACCTCTCCGGGTCATGCTCCAAAGCCTGACCGCTTTATTCTCCTCGATGTAACGATGTCTCTCCTTTACAAGTTGTAAGTCCAAAGTCCCTTTTCGGTGACAACAACAAGAGATCAGAATGTGATCAGGAATGTATACAGCTTCAGAAGTTCTCATACTCATGAGGCATCCATGATGCTGACATGGACATCATTCCCACATACTCAATACATAAAAAGAGGAAGAAATAAAATATGAACCCCATCAACATGGAGCCATCAAAAGCCTTAGATCTGCTGCTCAGATCCAAGAATAAATATGCAGCCCATACAAAGATCCCACAACCACGAGATTCATAACTGCTTCATTGGCCACTTATCATGCAAGTGCCATAATTTCTTTGTCACATATAATTGCTTGGTTTGATGTGAAAGAAGAGAAGAAAAGAATAGATAGAAGGAATAAGTTGATCTTGCTGCCTTGTTGCAGCCTCTCTATGCTCCTTCAGACCTGTAACATGCATGCTATGCTGCAACATTTAATGACAAACAACATAATGGAAAGCATGCTTACATTGGCTTCTCCAGAACTTAACTTGTTGATCTAAAGCTCTGCTAAAAAAAAAACCTCGTGATTGGATTCGCGTCGCCAAATTACCTAAAAATGACTGTCAAATTGTCTCCATCTGAGTCGGACACTTTCAGGCCCAAGAGACACCTCTGCCTCGGTTACCGTGTCACTGCCTCTGCAATAAATGACTCATTCTGGAGTTAAGATATAAAATCTTTGCTCAGATAAGAAAACTAACACCACCACTACAATCGTGGCGTCATTTTACCTAAAATGACTATCTCCATGCCTTAATATGAGTCAGACACTTTTAGACCCAAGAGGCAACCTTGCCTTGGTTTGCGTGCCAAAATCTGTACCAGGCTGTACAGTCCATACGAGCATCATCAGACCCCTCTTTCATGCTCCTTGCACTGTTGTGTGTCTCGAAATCTTGAAAAGTCCCCCTTTTTATACCAAAAGTTGGTGGTTATGCAATAACTAAGGCGCTTGGCGCGTTGGTAGGCGTAACTAAATTTAGTGCGTGGGTTAGCAGAGGTCTCGGGGTTGAACCCCATGGACTCTGCTCCATTTGGTGGTTTCTGGCTAAATATAGAGAACCATTTTGGCGTGCTCCGCTAAATGTGGCGGGGAATTTGGCGAGCGATTTGGCAATGGCTAAATTTAGTGATTGTTGGAATATAGCAGAACTGCCACCATATTTGGTGGAGTTCCCTATATATATATTTTAAAAAAAATTCATTCGCTGAGCCTCCTTGTACATTTCGGGGGTGCCATGTGGCACATCCCCATTGGGCCACGTGGCATCCACCGACTTGTCCACATGTGCACTGACGTCAACTCCGTGTCATATCAGACACGTGGCACCTTTTGGGTGGTGCCACGTGGCATCACCTGGGGGTTCCACATGGCACATTTTTACTCGTCCACGTGGTGCATTAAAAATCCCAAATAGGAGTGACATGTGGCAGCCTCTAGTGCTGCCACGTGGCATGCTGACATCATCATGACATGTGTCACCCTCTACGCTTTCCACGCAGGTTGTATGGAGGCTGACATCATCTGTACTGATGTTGACGTCAGCAATACGAATGCTGACTCATCCCTGCTAACTAGGTTGGGTTGACCAAAACTTTGACTGCTTATATATTTTGACCCCTAACTCCATTTGATGAGACATTTGTGTCATTGGAAAGCTTGCGATGCACTCTTCGCGATCGTGCCGTTTTAATTGAGTTTTGGGAACTTTAAATTTTTGCCCTTTTGCTGCCTGCTAAAGCCATTCTGAGCGTTTTGGGACACTTCTGAAACTTCTGTGATGTTCCCTAGATCCATTCGAATCATGCCTCCCAACTGAAAGGACTTTTGGTCCCCAAAATTCATTACATTAAGTTTCATGTCCTTTGGAATTACAATAAGAAACCCTGACCCAAACTACCTCACAAGGCTTAACAATATCAACATGTGCGAGAAAAAGAAGTGATATCAACAATTATCACTTTTACACAATACCCTTCTATGGGGTCTGAATCGCAACATGTGATTTACAAAAGATGGCCACTCTCGACTAACTCAAGGATTTTCCCCATTTGTTCAACCATTTTTTCGAACATGTCCTCTTTATCGAGCTGTCCTTTCTCTAGTAGTTGGTCTTTTCCTGGTGGCAGATTTTCCTGCAACATTGCCTGACTGGTTGCCTCCCTCAGAGGTGTCTTCCTAGTCTTCTTTTCCCTCTTTGGATGTAGATCTGGATGTAAGGCCCACCAAGTGGCCTCATGATGCCCATCTCTACTACAATGGTTGCAGTAGCCTTTCTCCTTCAGAGGTGCATTCCCCCTACTCTTTCCTGTGTGTGGAAAGAAATCTGCCATCCTCGTCCTTCTCCTGGTTTCCATAACCTTCCTGCACAACGATTTTCTCTTCTAACACTGGGACATTGGGTGGTTACTCAATCCACAAAAAGTGCATGGTCTTTGATGCCAAAAGCTTTGTTCTATATGATTAACATGCTTATAATCAAACAACATTTTAGAGCTACGAGATTTCTTATACCTCAATGATTTTCCTATGGAGTTAGACTGGCAAGAAGAGTTGGTCTCAACTCTATCATTGTGATGCTCATCTCTCCCTAGAGATGTCTTGAATCCTCGATCATGAGAAGTTGTGCTCTCGGCCTGCACTGAATCAATTTCATCTCTTGATGAGTTGTTGACCTCTGGAGTCTCAATGACTATCCTGGGGTCTTATTCCTGAATGGTTTTGAAAATTTCTCCAACATCCTTTGGGACATAGCCTATCCCAACATATTTAGGCCAAACCACTATCTCAATGGGATCCAAAATATCTTGGCCATTAGTTACAAGGCCTCCTCCTTCATATCCCATTTTTCTCATAAAATTTAAGTCGATGCAAGAAGCATGTTGTTCAAGGATTTCAAAAGAATCATCAGCATTAATGAATAAAGGAACTACACATGGTTTATTTACCTCCACCTCAAACTGGGACCCTTGGTTTGCTTCTTGAGATGTGTCCAGTTGTTCCCGGTGAGAAGGATCAATGGAAGATGATTCTAGGAATCCTCCTTGGTTTATGGATGCATGTAGGTCATCTTCATTAGCTTGAAAAAGTGTGCATGCATTTGCACTGTCATGCTTGCACCCATAACTGGTGAAGTTTCCATGGTCACAGGATAGTCTTATCACCGTCTCATTCGTAGAGCCTTCCTTTGTCTGCATCTTCATGGCTTGCAACTGCTCTTGCAACCTTAGGTTCTCTTCTTCTGCAACATGCAACAATGTCTTCAATCCAACATTCGCTGCTTGAAGCATTTGGTTGAGCTCTTGAAGCTCATCGAACCTCGATTTTTTTGGTGACTTTTCCATCCTTAGCTTCAACACCTACAATCAGTATCAAGCCTTCTCTGATACCACATGATTTGAACCCGGGAGCGATAAGTTTCCAATAATTGGTTGATTATGTCATTCCTTCAAAAGGGTCAGTTATAGATCATTTTACTTGAGCGATTTGCAATTAAAGGTAAAGTTGAAGTCTTATGCGCTTGAATTTGAAGTGAATGAAACCTCTTTAGTTTTCCTTATGTGCGATATGTCATGCTTGCATTTAACATCCTATGTGCGAAAATTCATGGAAAAACAACATAAGAACATATTACACATAATGGATATGACACTTCCCTTGATAACGGAGTTCACCCGATGTGGGCTACCTCTCCGGGCATGCTCCAAAGCCTAACCGCTTTATTCTCCTTGATGTAATGATGT
Organism: Picea glauca; assembly: GCA_000966675.3. NCBI lineage: Eukaryota > Viridiplantae > Streptophyta > Pinopsida > Pinales > Pinaceae > Picea > Picea glauca. Next base: position 390,441 of record JZKD02S1679849.1, on the reverse strand, counting down.
CTCTCCTTTACAAGTTGTAAGGCCAAAGTCCCTTTTCGGTGACGACAACAAGAGATCAGAATGTGATAAGGAATGTATACAACTTTACAAGTTCTCATACTCATGAGGCATCCATGATGTTGAGATGGACATCATTCCCACATGCTCAATACATAAAAAGAGGAAGAAATAAAATATGACCCCCATCAACATGGAGCCTTCAAAAGCCTTAGATCTACTGCTTAGATCCAAGCATAAATATGCATCCCATACAAAGATCCCGCAACCACGAGATTCATAACTACTTCATTGGCCACTTATCACGCAAGTGCCACAATTTCTCTGTCACATATAATTGCTTGGTTTGATGTGAAAGAAGAGAAGAAAAGAATAGATAAAAGGAATAAGCTGATCTTGCTATAGCCTCTCTATGCTCCTTCAGACCTGTAACACGCATGCTATGCTGCAACATTTAATGACAAAACAACATAATGAAAAGCATGCTTACATTGGCTTCTCCAGAACTTAACTTCCTGATCTGAATCTCTACTACAAAAATAGACCTCGTGATTGGATTTGCGTCGCCGAATTACCTAAAAATGATTGTCAAATCATCTCCATCCGAGTTGAACACTTTTAGGCCCAAGAGACACGTCTCCCTCGATTACTGTGTCACTGCCTCTGCAATAAATGAATCATTCTGGAGTTAAGCTATAGAATCTTTTCTCAGATTAGAAAAATAACACCACCACTACATTCGTGGCGTCATTTTACCTAAAAATTACTGTCTCCATGCCTCAATCTGAGTCGAACACTTTTAGACCCAAGAGGTAACCTTGCCTTGATTTGCGTGCCAAAATCCGTACCAGGATGTACAGTGCATACAGATCCATACAAGTGTGCTCAAACCCCTCTTTCATGCTCCATGCATTGTTCTGTGTCCCGAACTCTAGCGAAGTCCCCATTTTTTATACCAAAAGTTGGCGGTTATGCAATAACTAAGGTGCTTGGCGTGCCAGTAGGCGTAGCTAAATTTAGTGTGTGGGTTAGCGGAGGTCCTGGGGTCGAATTCCGTGGAATCCAATCCATTTGGAAGACTTTTGGTGGTTTCTGGCTAAATATAGCGAACCGCTTTGGCGCGCTTTGCTAAATGTTGAGGGAAATTTGGCGAACGGTTTGGCGATGGCTAAATTTAGTGGTTGCTGGAATATAGTGGAACTGTTGCCATATTTGGCGGAGTTCCCTATATATATATATATTTTTAAAAATTCGTTCATTGATCCTTCTTGTGCATTTTAGGGGTGCCATGTGGCGCATCCCCATTGGGCCATGTGGCATCCACTGACTTGTCCACATGTGCATTGAAGTCACCTCTGCGTCATCTCAGACACGTGGCACCTTTTGGGTGGTGCCACATGGCACATTTTTACTCGTCCACATGGTGCCTTGAAAAGCCCAAATCCGAGTGACACGTGGAAGCCTTTGGTGCTGCCACATGGAATGTTGACATCATCATGACACATGTCACTCTTTACACTTGCCACATAGGTTGTACGGAGGCTGACATCATATGTATTGATGTTGACGTCAGCAGTACAGATGCTGACTCATCCTGCTGACTGGGTTGGGTTGACCAAAACTTTTTCTGCTTATATATTTTGATCCGTAACTCTGTTTGACGAGTCGTTTGCCCCATTGGAAAGCTTGCAATGTGTTCTTCGTGACATGCCATTTTAATTGAGTTATGGGAACTTTGATTTTTTTCCCTTTTGTTGTTTGCTGAAGCCATTCTGAGCGTTTTGGGACACTTCTGAAACTTCTGTGATGTTCCCTAAATCCATCCAGATCACTCTTTAAGGATATTATACAATAAAAATTATGAAATGTGGCTTGTCCATCCACTTATTACCTCAACATTTGTTTATCTTATTCCCAAAGACAAGCACCCCAAGAACTATAAGTAACAAAGACTAAAATGTGTGTGTAATGTCGATTCTAAGATCATTTCAAAGGTGTTGGATAAGCATATGGAAATATTTGTTGATGAGATGATTTGTCAAAACTATATAGGATTTGTGAAGTAGGAATATTCTAGAAAGTGTCACACTGGTAGGAGAAGATTTTAATATGGGCCAGACAAAGAGGACGAGGAGTAAATTTTTAAATCCAAATAGGGGGAGGCATGTGAGAAGTTGGGGTATGATCTTCTTATGATAGATTTAAATATTAAAGGTATACTCTAGCACAATATTCTATGGCTATCCAACATTATTCAAACTGGCATTTCCATTTTGGTGAATGGTGAATCTAACTCAGTGTTTCATAATGTTTATATAGGTTTATCAAGGTTTCCCACTATCTCCATGTATTATGTATATCATCGTGTGAGAAAAAATGGACTTGTCGTTTGGATTGGTTTCTAGAATTTGGGCCACTGGAAGACTTGTACATGACTCCGTTCTCTTAAGAGCGGTAATGCATTGGGAGGCCAAGTGGTAGCAATCAATTTTGGATATTTATTAAATAGCTTCAAAGCAGAGGCTATTTTACATTAATCAATGTTATTGTTTGCTTTTGTGGATCCTAGACTTGCTCATCATTTAGCTTAGTGGTTTGCAATTCCTCTCTTGCCAAAAGGAGACAACTAAGGACTTGAGGGATTTTATGGAGGGAAGGGGAAAAAACTATTTTAGTTCCACATGTGTGAAATTCCATTGTATTCAAGGGGTAAAATAATTGTTGGGAATTTTGGGTCAAAAAGGGAGAAGATATAAATACGATGTGAAAACACCCAAATTGATATGAATGAAAGGAAAAATTGTTTGGCTGAGGAGGATGAGAACAAATTTTAGATTTCACAATTGGATTCCATTTCGAGAGAAAATTAAAAAATGATCGGAAGCATAGTTTATTCAATATTTAATTTTAGAAAGGGTCATTGTGATGAAACTTATTTTGAACCAAATGCCCACTTACGTATGATTTATTCTCCCTATTTTTTTAGGAAGAGATTGGTTAATTATTTTCCAAGAATTTTATAGTCTACCCATTCTTATTGTACTTATAGAGTTAAACTAGAGAGTTGGTTGAAGGTTTGTGGTCCTTTTCAACTTGGTAGATTAGAAATTAGAGATATCATGTTGGTTTGATGTTAAAGATGGTAATTGACCAATGGGAGTTTTCCACAAAGTAAAATGTAATGTTCCTGACTTGGCTAGTCTAGGAAACACTACTAATGTGTGTGTAGGATCAATGGTTTACAACATATAAATGATCATACAAATAATAAATGTGACAAAGGACTGCAAGTTTGTATTATGATATCTCTGTGGATTACAAAAAAGGCCGAATGCGGCTGAATACTGACAATACTCGACTAGATCAACATACAAAGGATCTTAGCCGGAATATAAATAAGCAACTGCGACTGAATAAGAACACTCGGCTAGATCAAAAGGCAAAAGGATCTTAGATGGAATACAAATAAGAAACTAAAAGATAATACCCAGAATATGGGAGCACTGAAGAATGATGGAAGACCTGGATGATCTTCCCGGTGACTAGGGTGTGTCTTTCAACACCGAAATC
>JZKD02S1679849.1:368830-381346 GCA_000966675.3 Picea glauca | reverse complement strand
GTGAAAGTAAATATATAGAAGGCCAAATGAAAAGGACCTAGTATGGACCCCTTGGATTTAGAACTAGGTATCCAACAATTATCAATGAATTTGAAGGAGTGATATTTGGTGGAAGTGGTGGATTAATTCAATGCAAATAGATATAGTTGGATTGATCCAATCCTCTTCTAAAACTTTGCTAAAGGAAGAAAGGATGGTCAAGCTTTGAGACACCAAGCATGTCTTTTTGGAAACTTATTTCAACTTCTCATTTTCTTCATGTCTTTTTGGAAAATTATTCGATCTTCTCCTTTTCTTCATGTATTTTTGGAAACTTATTCGAGTTTATCCTTTTCTTGTTAAGCATCTAAAATGTACATTTTGAAAGGTTTATGTTGGGAGGATAGGCATATCTTACAACCAAGGATTTTTGTGAGGATCTTTATGAAGGAATAAATGTTAGGAATTAAATATATGAAATAGAGTGGAAATTGATAAACCGAGTCACAAGAAAGTGTTGTTCAATCATATATTACTCACAAGTGTTCCATTTTCATAGAGATGGTGGAGAGATGGAACACTATAGCTTCTTTGGGATATTCAATTTGAGGATAGGAATATGTTGATGTAAGGGATTATGGTCTAAGTGGATTGAAATATTTGATATACATAATTAATCTGGTCAAGAACTACAAGTCAATTGTCATATTGATATCGGTTTGAGTTATCATTGGTGGTCAAATATTGAGGATAAATTCAATAATATGTACCAATCCTGTTGGTTAGCTCTCCTTTCAGGTTAAGCCTTAATCTATGTTATTTAGATAGCCTTAAACTTGGATTTTTTGAAAATATGGTATTGCACCCAAACAAAAGTTTAGCAACAAATTGGACTCAAAGTAACAACAAGTTCCATACATGGCTCTATTTTTAGCAAGTTCATAGATGACTTAAAAGGTAACTTCCTAGTGAAATTATTGCCAATGTTTACATTGTTAATGCTTCTTTTGTAATACAATCGAATTAGGACAATTTGGAAAATCAAGTTAATGTCTTCCATTGATTTATTTTTTCATTGAACTTACCTAATTTTGTAAAGGTCAAGGTAGTATAAAGAAAGTACATATGACATACAAAGTTTAAATGGTATGTTGATACTTTAAACTGTGTGGCTACAACCACCTTTTTGTATCTTTTAAATTGGTTAATACAAATTGGCCTTCACAATAATATCTCAATTTGTTTTTAGTAATCATACAAGGGTTTGGAACTTTCAACTCAGAGAAAGAAGATAAGGTTCTAAATTTAAAAAATAGGGAGAATATGTAGAGCTATGTTATAGACAATTTTCACAAAGCGACCCCCTTGAGCCTTGACAATTGTGCACGTAAGTCTGTAGGGTCCTTCGATTGTTTTTTCTTTATAGTGAATCTTTTTGCAGACTTCTATTTCTTCCACAACTTGCACCCATTTCTCCACAATACCAAGTCACAAATAAGGACTTAGAGGCTATTGTGATCACTGTTTGCTAAACTAAAAAAATTCTAAAATTTAAAGCCTTGCCATCAAAGATAAACATCATGATTTGTAAATGGTAGGTTTGTGGCCAATTTGCTTCACCAACATAGATGCTTTGAAATTTTAAATTTGAAAAATAAATGTTTTTCTTTATTTTGCTACTATTTTTTGCTTCAAACCATCACTGTAAATAACTTGCAATCTATAAAATGCAAAAAGTGGTGCTAGAAATAAAAAAAAACACGGCTTAGACAAAAATAACATGGAAATGTTTTAACACTATAAATTGAATTTTGGAGAAACCAACAAGAAATAGATTTGTTTATCTTATTTTAATGCTCATTTTGTTTTACAAGTTGGAGCTAAAAACCACTCAAAGAATTGGTGTATTCTCACTCCTTGGTGGTGCTTTTACAATGTTTTTGTTTGTTTGTTTTTTTTTGTCTCTAAGACTAATATCCAATCTCTCTGTAGCGATTGTACTCCCCTTTTCTTCCAATATTTAGAGTAGCGTGCCAATATCTTGTATGCTCCCACGTTTGGATAATAATAATAATAAATAAATAAATAAAATAATTACTCCCTTCTGCAATGATGGGGATTTTTAGAGATCATTCATTTTATTTTCTTAGCACTGATGTGTTGATGTTTGGACAACATCGAGAAGACATTCTCTTAGATTAATAATTAATAATATAATTATTGATTATTAAATACTATATATAATAAGTAAATGGTAATAATAAATAGTTATTCATTATCCAAGGGACACATCCTTTCACGTATGGTCACCATATGTTCCCTATATATAAAACACTCACAATTTTAATAATATATCGATCATATCTCATCTCATATGAAGAAAAAAAACATGGTATTAGAGAAAGATTGTGTTTGATTCCCTCACATGAGGACCCAAGAGTGTGTTAGTCCATCAGTTCTACGGAGAGTGGAATTATAGTAGAATTAAACATAAAGACATATTATTTAAAAGATCGTGATGGTCGATTGGGGTTCTAGAGTCGAAGTTGTTGACCAAATTCGATCTTTGGGCATGTTGGGTACTATAACTTGGGAGATATTCAAGAGGTTGCGTTGATAGAAATGGATTGGAACCCGATACACTATCTGGATCGACAAACATGTTTATACCATTGTTACAAGAGAGAAATATTGAATGAAACCCATAAGGAATACTCATATTTAAGGGTAAATAGAGGATGGATGTTGCAATTTACAAAGCGTTGGAGAACTTTTAAAACTTGTAAATATTTGCTAGCGATTTACAAAAAGAGTGGTTCCGTGATATTTTGCAATGAGATTAGGGTTTGATCACTTTAATCTTTCGAATTTAAAAACAAGATATCGACTCCTGATAAACAATTTGAGTATCATAAAGAACAACCTGGGAACCTTTGTCGGACTGATCCTTCATCGAAATTCTTGTTAACTATCGAATAGGAAATGTTCCTATCATTTAAATGGTTGCGATGGAAGAATTGACATCCTTGGCCATGACAGCTCTGTGGTACATCAAACAATAGGCCATGTATTTTCTGTGTCGAGGATCGCACTTGGCCATCATGGAGGATGAATCAAATACGTTGTTTGTAATTTCTTCCACAGAAAGCTGCTCATGGTAGGTACTTTTTTTACGGGGGCATAAGATGAAAACATAAAGTGGATTCAGGGATATGGGACCAAGTTTGTTTGTAACTCTGTTACATCGACATTCAAGGAACCATCAAATCGGAGGGACGCGGTCAATGAAGAAATGACCCGCAAAACCACTTAAAATGAGCCTCAAAATGGTCACTAAATTGAAGAAGTGCTACCTCACTTTTAAAGAGGAAACACACATAAATAAAATAAGGTTAACATTGACCATTCAAGACACACATAACTGAACATACATTTTAGGGTTTGATAAGTACCCGTGTTCCATTATCGAAGAGAACGACCACATCGATGTGTTCCAAGAGAGAGTGGAGGAGCCAATGCCACAAAGAGTAGTCCCAGAGGAGGGCAGTTGCTGATAGAGTAGAGAAGCTACTCTCAGTCTTGGTGTTTAGTAGTTATAGATTCCTAGAGGGAGCAGTTGCAGAATCCCAGAGGGAGTAGCTACAAAGAGAATGGAGGACCTACTATCAAAGAAAAGAGCCAGATAGTTCTTTACAGTAAGCACCCCGATCTAACTCGTGATTTGAGCAGACTAAGTTGTAGCAGAGAAAGTGTGCTAGTGTGATACAGTTGAATATGTCTCAGGAGATGAAGAAAGGTTGTAGAGATATATAGTTCTGACTAGGCATAGAGTGCAGTTGACAGAAAGTGCACTAGAGGGCATTGCCTTAGCTTGAGATCAGTCAGGATTCATGTAATAATACTTCTATAGCACTCAGTACCGCAGAGGTAGAATATATCGTAGCCAATTACACAAGTCATAGAAGCAGTGAGGCTTAAGAGGCTTGTCGCAAGATTTAATCCGAGACATGGTGCAAATGAAGCAACCAAGATTCAACACACATACGAGAAATATGGTGTAGACTTCATCCTGATGTGCCTTAGATGGTCAAATGAGTGAACCAAGACATTGGTTTCACAAGGAAACCTCGATATGTCTTGTGAGACATTAAGTCCATGAGGGAACCTCGATATGTATTAGACATTGGTTTCATGAGGAAATCTTTATATGTCAAATATGGTCCAAGATGATACTCCCTTTTAGAGGGAGACAATTGAGCCAATTGATCCCATTGATCATGTAGCTACAATTAATGTTCCCAAAGATATTGTAGTAGGTCAGAAGAGACTTGCATGGGATTGTCAGAATCTGCAGGAGGCAAAAGGACATGCAACTCCTCGTGGTACCTTTCGAGAGAGCAAGAGATCTCAGAGATATTCATGCTATGCTGCAGCTATGAGCCACATCATTGATTCCAAGCCTTCCTATTATGAGGAGGCATCTAGTCATCCAGTATGGAGAGATGCCATGATGGAGGAGTATCAATCCATCATGAAGAATGATGTGTGGAATATTGTTCTGAGACCTGAGGGGAAGTTTGTAGTGACTTCCAAGTGGATATATAAGATAAAAAATGTAGCTGACGGGAGCATCAAGAAACAAAAAATTAGATTTGTTTCTAGAGGATTCTCTCAGGTGGAGGGAATAGATTATGATGAGACATTTTCTCATGTTGCTCGATACACTTCTATTCGGATGATTATTCTCCTGCAACATCCATGGGTTGGAAAGTATATCATATGGATGTAAATACAACCTTTCTCAATGGAGATATGGAGGAAGAAGTATACATTGAGTAACCATATGGTTTCATGATACATGAGAAGGAGTCTCATGTGTGTAGGTTGAAGAAGGCCCTATATGGACTCAAGTAAGAACCTCAATCTTGGTATGCGAGGATTGATGGACACTTGATGAATTTTGGCTTTAGAAAAATTGTTGTCAATCCCAACATGTACTACAAGACTGTTAATGGCGAGTCCATGATTTTGGTCATCTAAATTGATGATTTATTCCTCACCAGTATAGAGAGCCTTATCGTTGGATGAAAGCATGAATTGGCATCTGATTTTGAAATGAAGGACCTTGGTATGATGCATTACTTCTTGGGACTAGAGGTGTGGCAGATAACTGATGAGATCTTCCTAAGTTAGGGGAAGTACATAGTTGAGATATTGAAGAAGTTTTGGATGCTGAACTTGAAACCCGTGGCTCCACCAATGGTGACGAATCTGAAGAAACTAAGTGTGTCTTCTTCTGATTCTGACGAAATTGATCCGACTCTATACAGACAACTGATTGGATCATTGATGTATTTGGTAAACACCAGACCCGATATTTGTTATGTAGTGAGTACACTTAGTCATATTATGAGTCAGCGAAGACATACACACTGGATTACTGCGAAACATGTGTTGAGATACCTGCGAGGCACAATTGGACATGGTCTGGGATATACTTCTAGTATTGACATGAGATTGTAGGGATATACTGAATCTCATTGGGCAGGGAGAACAATGGACAGGAAGAGAAACTTTGGGATTTTCCATGGTTTCCTGGTGTTATCTCCTCAAATAACATTGTCAAGTTTTCAGTTTTAGGTAATAGAAACAAGTCAAAAAATTCATTTCAAAATTTTTAGGTATGTTATATGGTCTTCTTTTTGGATGTAAACTTGGAAGAAGTATCATTTTTGGTCTTGGCATTCAAATTTTCAAATCTCAGGTTTTTAGTGGTTAAAAAGGGTTAAAAAAATGGCTCTTAATCACTGAAAGTCGTGGTTTTCACTGGTTAAGAAGCGGAAATAAAAGGCCCATTAACCACCGAAAATGAGCTAGATGTCAAGCGAGCGTGATTATGATCCCTAGCCACCGAAAGTCATGTCAAATGGCGAGTTTTCATGTCATTATTACAGAATTGTAGATGAATAGATGCTGAAACGTCCTCCAAGCGTTCACTTGTCAGATTTCCATTAAGTTTCGGCGAGGCACAGAAACTCATATGAGATTTCGCATAATAGAAAGGATACATCACGTGGATTTTCAATACTGCCAGCCACGGGATTACAAGATCATGATGTTTTATTTTTAGCTCTATTTATTTTCCATTTAATTTCATTTTGAATCCGAGAGTTGTCATCTATATCACAATCCCATGATTCTCTCAACCAGGCACATTAGCAGAGTTCACAATCTCGTTCACTATGAAAAGATGGTGATTAAAGTCTCGAGTTAAACAATCGATCAATCGTCCAGGTGTCAAACCGAATCATTCAACCTAGTCATCAGGTAGTTTCAACTCGGTCATACTCTGATTCTATATTGTCGCTTACCTGAAAATAAGTCTCGGCTTAATTTTAGTTTACTGGTTGTTTGAATCAAGTTTTGGTTAAATCATGATGCTGAGTTATACCCATGGTCATTATTTTTACTCTGAACTATATAACTTGTTCCTAAATTAGCTCCGAGTTAAATCCCCTGTCATCGATTCTGTTATCAAATTATACTCTCTGTTTGATGAGTCACACCTTCTGTTCATCGAGATATACCACACCTTGACTTGTTCCTAAAGTTTCGAGTTCTGTCCCTATTTTCATGCATATCCTCTTAATTGATAGGGACACATCAACATTTTTTTTTAAATGCCAAAGTCTGGACCAGCCCTAAGGGCTGAAATTGATGGGGTTTGGTACCTAGAAGCTCACCCGGAGGTGGCAGAATTATTCAAACAGGCTGGGGTATTTTCATATTGTGAAAAATTAACCAATTTTCATCAACAAGTGGCCGAGTCTTTTGCCAATTCTTATGATGGGAGGTATGCTAAAATAGGAAAGGAGGAGTTTATCATTGATGAAGCTGCCATTGCTGAGTATACAGGTCTACCCAGGTCAGGGGATTGTTGATTTAAATCAACTGTTCCTTCAAATATTGAGTTTAGGTCATATCTGTTGCCTATTCACAAAGATCTTATCTGGAAAAAGGACATTCCAATGGCTTTCTTAGAACCAAAGTGGCAATCACTGTTGAAATCAATATTTGTCTACATTACATGTGAAGGGCGATACAATAGAGTGATGTTCTATCACTTTAAGCTTTTAAACCATTTTACAGGCAGAGATCCAATTAATCTACCTTTTTACTTCCATAAGACTCTCACCAAAATGGCCAGGCAAGTAAAATTTAAGCCCACTAAGGTGGCAAATAGACTGTCCCATCAAGGACTCATTACTCTTCTTATCAAGGATTTTTTGAAGAAGAAGCAGGTTGCATGGAATTACTTTCTCTTCTGGAATGAATTCCAGACTGACAAACCACAAGAGGACAAGGGAAAGAAGACTACCACAAGGAAAACTATTACTCCCAAGAGTAGTCAAAGGAAATGAAGGGCTATTTCACCCTTGAAACAATAAGAAAAATCTTCCTCGACTAAGAAGAAGAGAACAAAGAGAAAATTACAGTTTGAAGAAGAAGAGAAGGCTGAAGGTTTGGCCATGGAGGATAATCCTTTAAACCTCCCATATTCAGATTCTGAGCATGAACTAGAGCATAATGAGGCACAAGGAGAGAAACAAACTGATATAGCTACTGATGAATACCCAAACCTACCTACTCCTACTCCTCCTGAGGAACAAAATCAATCATCAGTAGGAGCTTCTTTGAGAAAACCCAAAGCTTCTAGGACTCAGAAAGTGAGAAAACTTCTGCAACAAACCTATGAAATGGAAGTTTTAATAAGGGTTATTTAAAAAGCTAATACAGATTTGACTGAAAGAAATGTAGAGATTTTAAAAATAAACCAAACCCTCAAAGAGAAGCATGACAAGTTCAAAGACAGGAACAGGGTATTGATCAGGGAGAACATGAAGCTGTACAGACAACTTAGAATTCCGAGGTTGAAATTAAAAGAATCTCAATCACTAGTACAGGAGAAAACCGGTTTGGAGACTCTAGCTAACTTAGCTACAACCATGGTAGACACACTAGATCCTTCCACACAGCCAGTTGAAGTTCGCAGATCTGCACGAACAAGGGCTGCATCGTCCAAAAAACCTTGAACATCAAGCAACAAATAAAAAAGGTAATCAAAATTTTGCATTTTTGAAGTTTCCAAAGATCTGACTTTCGGTGGTTTAGGCGAGCCTGAAAAACGCTCATTAACCACCAAAAGTAGAGCTTTCGGTGGTTAAAGAGCCTAATTTTTACCTGAGTTAACCATCGAACACCTGTAACTGCCAGAATGACCGAATTTTCTCCCAGATCAGAATTTTTTGAGTCCGAATGGTTTGAAACCTTTTCAAATGGATAGTGTTTGAATTATCAAGTCAGATCCAATAACTATTTTTGATAGATAAGGGAAGGAAGAAGGGTTTCAATCAGTTTTGGTACCTTTTTCAATGGTAGAAAATCAGGGTTGTTTGCACACTTAAGTAAACTCAAATTTTGTCCTTGGAAGACTAAATCAAACAGCCTTGGGAGGCTAGACCGCACTTCATCAACACTTTACTATTCTTAAAGATCATCAGATATTAACTGACCTCATCTTGAGGATCTCTTCCTAGTTTTTTGTAAATATAGTTTACTTTCTGTTTTTAGAATATCAGATCCATTGTTTTAGGATCTGAGAACTGTGATGTAAAGCTATAAATCTACAGACTTAAGAGAGATAGGGGGGTCAATCCGGGATACTTTTGGGCTATGTACTTTGACTCTTTGATGTTATATGAATCAAAATCCTCTTTTGTTACCAATGTCAATATTGTTCATATGTTCACCACTCTGTAATTTGATTCAGTTCAACTTAGCTATTGAGAACTGTCATCTTCTTGTGTAGCTCATGAATGTGAATTAAATGATTCTCTTCTATCTTGTATGACCCTACATGTTTGTGTACCTGGTTATCTTGAATAATATTCTTCACACATTTTTTCATTACTGTAATTTATATTTGGTCTCTAAAAGCACTGGTTTATTTAGATGCATATTAAGTTGTCCTTTCATAAAGCTTTCTCAGTTATCCCATTGTTCCAAACACTTAGATTATTCACAATTTCTTAAGTTACCAAGCATCCTTAGTCTACAACCCTAAGGAGTTTCTTGGAGTGATAACACCTGGTGTAGTGGGAAACAGACTTATGTGGCCTTGAGCACCACAGAAGCAGGGTACATTGCATTGAGTGTGGTAGTCTGCGAAGTAGTGTGGCTTTGCAAGCTCCTTGCAAATTTATTTGGACATGTGTTGGATTCCACTGTTATTCCAAGACATGGTGTAAAGGAAGTACTGGTGCAATATATTCCTACAGATGATCAGGTTGTTGATGTTATTACCAAACCAGGATGAAGTTCGAGTACTTCTGCGACAGACTTGGTGTGGCAAAGAATGCCTCCCTCGCTGAGAGAGAGTGTTGATGTTTGTAGCTTCCTGAGACATTCTCCATATCATACTCCTCCGTGACTGAGTTGAGCTGATACGTGAGGAGACTTATCCGAGAAGGGATAAGTGGGTTTGGGCTTATCCAAGAAGGGATAAGTGGGTTTGGGCTTATCCAAGAAGGGATAAGTGTGTTGATTTATTAGGAAACTTATCCGAGAAGGGTTATCCCAACGTTCCTTGTGGAGAGCACATGAGGACACGCCCCATGTGGAGAGCACATGAGGATATGTCAAGGGAGTTGGCCTTAACGTCACACACTATGGGGAGTTGAACCTAGTGTTTCTACAAGGAGTATCCTCTAGAAGTCCACATGGGAGTGACATGCTTGAAAAACATTCTCTAGATCATACTCCTTTGTGAATTGAGTTGAGTTGATCTGTGAGGACACTTATTTGAGAAGGGATAAGTGGGACACTTATCCGACAAGGGATAAGTGGGTTTGGTATTATATCCCAATGTCCCTTGTGGAGAACACATGAGGACACGTCCCTTGTAGAGAGAACATGAGTAAATGTCAAAGGAGTTTAAATTGATGTCACACACTATGGGGAGTTGACCCTAGTGTTTATAGAGGGAGTAGCCTCTATAATTCCACATGGGAGTGCCATGTGTGGTAGACCTTTTGCTACTACAATGGTTGTGTACCACTAGCAGAGACTGTATGTCTTTGGATAGTGGTTGTGTACCACCAGCAGTGATTGTGTCTCACTAGACAATAGTTGTGTGATACTAGCGGTGGTTGTGTACCACTGAATAATAGTTGTGCACTACTATGGAAAGATACCTTCCTAGCTAAGAGGGAATGTTGATGTTTCAACATTAGGTGTGCCTTCTCCTATATTGGGCTGCAAACCAAGGGAGATAGGATACATTTATCATAAATGTGCACTTGTGGTAAATGGGCCCAGGCGTAGTCCTTCCTTGATCATGGCAAGGAATAATATGGATTAGAGGTGCTTGAAGAGATTTCCACGTGTCAATTAGCATTAGGACGACACTCACTCACAGGTGTATACCTATGGTGAAAGATCCTGGTGTGGTCTTTGTCCTAGTCATGGTGATTTGAAAAGGAATGATAACGACTCAAGATGTTATATGCTATTACATGCAGACCCAGAGTAAGGCTTATCTTAGAGAGAGTCAATTGGCTCAGAGGGAGAGCCGCAGAAGGAGTTTCTCCTCTATTCAGGTGGTAGAGAGACGTCTCCCAAGACTGACAAACAAGTTTCATGAGTCTAGGGTGAAGTTTGTATACTTCAGAGACAAGCTTGACATGATGTAGAATGTCTCCCTCGTTGAGAGGGTTGATGTTTGGAAAACATCGGGAAGACATTCTCTTATATTAATAATTAATAATATAATTATTGATTATTAAATACTATATATAATAAGTAAATGATAATAATAAATAGTTATTGATTATCCAAGGGACACATCCTTTCATGGATGGTCACCATATGTTCCCTATATATAAAACACTCATCATTGTAATAATATATCAATCATATCTCATCTCATATGAAGAAAAATAATCATTCACATTACTCCCCCAACTCATTTCTCCTTCATTGGGAGAGATGCCAAACATCTTTTCCTCCAAGAATGATAAGAGGTTCCAACTTCATTTTCAGCCAACAAACCCAACTGTGTTTTTTCCCTTAGGAGGACGAAACAAAGAAATCTAATGCTAAAATTTGGTGGGAACGTGCAGATCGTTGTCAACTTCCTATGGTCAAAACTTGACCACCAATAGGCACCAAACGATCAAGTTATGGCCAAAACACCTCTACATCCATTTCATATTTTTTAGGACTAAATAGAGGAATTTGGGGTTGATTTTTAGTGGGCATGTGTGCATATATGCCATCTCACCATAATTCAAATTTCATATACATCCAAATTTGTATGCCCCATTATTCCAAAATCAAGAAACTATTTTAACTTGTCCACCTTTGTAGCGACCTATGTGCTTCCATAACAACTTGGTTTACTTCAACAACAATAACCTACTTGCTTCAACAATGACAACATGTAGGTCAAGAAAAAACATTAAAAAATAAATTTAACTCACCATTTCATTATTCATGATCCTTTATTTCATATCACACCTCCTAAATGGGAGGCTTTTGGTCCCCAAAATCTTATGAATGAAAGAGATGGAAGCACAAGGCCTCTACTTGTTTCCCCTAATCCACTACTCCATCATATTTGAAGGCTTCTTACTTTTTGCTTGTCTCAACTAGTTTTCTTGTCTACCCTTGTTTTGTTGTTAAAAGAGATATTATTCTTCTTTATTAATGTGCTTTGATGAGGCAAGCCTTGCCACATTTAACCAAGTGATATGTGTTTTCTCTTAAGTAGAAAGTTGCATCCCTATCCCATAAATATGAGTTTCCAAACATAACTTCACATGCATCTACTAGTACAGCTTCACATTCTACTTCATCAATTAATCAACACCACTAGTGACTTGATCTTGCATTTTCCAGTGATTCTCATGATATATTTATCTTTTAACCAACCAATGAACATGGATGTGCTAGATCATAAGTTTTTAGACCAAGCTCATCTACTAAGGATTCATAAATCAAATTACATTGAGAACCACTATCAAACAAATCATTTACCTTCCAATTCTTCACTTGAACTTGGATTTGGAATAATGCATTTATGTTTCTACTTGCCCTTGGTTGTTGCAATGTAGTGTAGAGCATGGATTCATCCACATCAAAGGTTCTCTCTACATATGTTTCTCCCTTCTTGGTATTTGTCATTATTCCCTCTTGGATTTATACCATTTTGGATGCAATTATGGATGAAGTTTCCAACACTTCTCATCTATGTGCTCATCCACATTACAGTCTACAATTCCTATTAGGATCTTTTCCTTTTTGGTTTGTGGCTACAATATTTATGCTTTTGATCTCGTTGGTCTCTTATCGATCCTTTTTCTATAGTCCCTTCTTGAAATCCAAATCAATGTAGAGAGTTTTATTGCTAACCTCATCTATGCTTTTTACATTCAACCATTGTAATTGTCTCCAGATATCACTGAATAGGCCTCCAAG
>JZKD02S1679849.1:338160-354015 GCA_000966675.3 Picea glauca | reverse complement strand
GAAGCCTCCCTCCGAGCACCTTAACCTTGACTGAGAATTCCTCTGGAAGCAAACCCTAGGCTAGATAGCCAAACAAAGAGTAGCGCATCAATCCCCAAGGATAGCACATCACAAATAGCTGATCAGATGTTCCAAACCCTAGCCAAGAGATATCCAAGCCAATACTGAAATTAGCTGTTGTTGCAGTTGCACCTACAACCCTCCTCCAAACCTGCGCACCAGACTGCAACTGCAGTGCGCACCAACTGGGAAACTGCAATTCTAAGATGCTGTCAAATGAGAACTGGCACCCTGTATTTATAGTAATCCTGCCAGTTTGCTGGGGCCGACTTCTCCTTCTGGGTATGTGTCTGTTCAGTATATTATTATTAATTCTAGCCGACTTCTTCTCTTGGAGGCTAATAGCCTAATATAAATTATCTTCTTGAGCCGACAAGGCTTCTAGGGTTATTATCCAACTCATTAGGGTTTCTCTTGCTTCCCAGAGTCTTCTATTCTCGTCAGGTTCACACGTGGGGGTAAATACCTCCTGCAACTACCATAATATTAACAGGCGAAACAGGGACAACATAAGCTCAGGAGGATTAGCGCAGAGTCACATGCAGTGCAAGAGTGTTCTTGTTCATTTGATGGAAAACATGCAGGCAAGGAAGATCAGAAGTGTAAACTCCATTTCGGAGTTTCGTATACCGGGCATTGGAGGAGTCAAGGAAGCGACTCATGACAAGAATTTCGAAATGACGAAATGCGAAATGCCAGAATACGTTGATCTGACTCCATTTCAGAGTTTCAGATACCGGGAGATTGAGAAGTCAAGAGTCAAGACTCTTCAACATAGGAGTCCCAGAGTTGCAAAATCCAGAACCCCAAAATCCCAAAACAGGCAGATCAATCGGAGTTTCAGATACTGAGAGATTGAGAAGTCAAGAGTCGAGACTCTTCAACACAGGCGTCCCGAAGTGCCAAAACGCGAAATTGCGAAATATAGTTTTGAATAAGGCCTGGTCACTGCCGGTGGTCACATCATCGAAGAGCTCGAAGAGATAAGCTCCCTTTTCGAAGTTTCGGGGATTGGGATTTGGAAGAGTCAGAGTGACTCGCAACAGGAGTTTGCGACATGCAAAATCGTGAAATAGCGAAATGCGAAATGCCAAAATGATCAAAGCTAGTCCAAATAAGCTCATTTTTCGGAGTTTCAAGGATCATGACATGGAGCGTCAAGATAACTCTTTACCACTGGAAATTTGAAATGCCGAAATGTCGATGTAGCCAGTGGTAACCGCCGGTGGTCATGTAAGTGGAAGGAGCTAGCATAGCTAGGCTCCATTTTAAGGTTTGCACTGTAACTGCTAGAAACCAATGATGGTTTCTACCAGAGGACTCGAAGATACTTCTATGTAAGTGCCAGAGGAGCTGAAGAGTCTCAAGGAATCTGCCAGTGGAATGAAGACTGGTCATAGAGGCGATTGACAGATGGAAGAGCGTTGAAGCCTGTAACTACAACAGAGAGGTTGAGCTCAACTGTAACAGAGAAGACAAAGAGTCTCGACTGCTGGAGAGGTGAAGGAATATTGGCATAACACCTAATGATGATGAATGCATGGGTTTAACTGCCAGAGAAGCTAAAGAGTTGCAATGATGATCAGGTAGAGCACTCGACATGGGGAGATCACGCAGAAGCATGGCGATATAGCATGCACATGGTGCATAAAGACTATAAGTAGGATGAACAATGAAGAGATGGAGTTGTTTTTGTTGTTGGGGATTTAGGAGTGTAGAAGGAGGAGCGTGCAACAACTGAAATACAAAGAAGAGGAATGGTGCATCGAATGCACATGGGCACATAGCAGAAAAGACAGAAGCACAGAAAGTGCAAGGCATGTGTGCAACAAGACAATGAGACACTAAAGGAAGGATGAGGTGCTCTTGTAGAGTAAAATAGAAGATCAGAAATCACAACAAGATGCAGAGAGAGAGACACTGATACAGGAGAACAGAGCAGCATAGCAGAACAATGATAAGCCTGGTAAGCCAATGATAAATATTGTATCACTGTGAATAATTTATATATATAGAAAAATTTATATTTTAGGGTGGTTGGGAGGCGCTAGGGAGGACAGTTGTCCTCAGAGGTTCAAGTGGGTGCTTGAACACAGGGAGTTGTAGCTTCCATCTGGTTGCAGCCAGAGAAACCAGGGTGGCAGGGTGGCGCAAGGGAAAACTGTTGTTCTCTGTTGTACAGGTTGGTGCCCGTGTGACTGGAAGTTGGTGCTTCCATCCAGTTGGAGCTGGAACATTTAGGGAGTTGGTGCTTCCTTCTAGTGGGTGCTAGAGAAACCATGGAGTTGGTACTTCCTTCTAGTAGGTGCTAGAGAAAACAGAGAGTTGGTGCTCTCAGCAAGTTGCAGCTTGCAATACAGAGGTTGTAGCCTCACAATGAGTTGGAGCTCATATGTATGGTAATGTATATAATGTAAAGATTACTTATCATATAAAGAATAAGAGAGGTTTTTACCCTTTATGGGTTTCCTCAGGAAATATCTGTCTCTGTATATTTCATATGTGACAATGATGCTGAATGTTCTATTGCTTACTTCCCTACATTATTGTGATTGTCATTAAGTGCTTTGCAAAGAATTTAAAATAAGAAATAATTGTTTAAGCACGGTAACAAATGATTCACCCCCCCTCTCAGTTGTACAAAATGAGGTACACTCGAGAGAAACTCATGTATGAAGAAAGCTTTGTATGGACTCAAGAAATCTCCAAGAGCTTGGTATGCACAAATTGACAGTTACTTGACGAGACTTGGATTTTTCAAGAGCTATGTTGATCCATATCCTTATTACAAGGTTTTGAATGATGCACCTATGATCCAACTACTATATGTTGATGATTTGTTTTCGATAGGTGCAGAGCCTCATTATTTAGTGTAAGAGAGAGTCAGCCTCTAAACTCGATATGAAGGATCTTGGTATCATGCATTATTATTTGGGACTAGAAGTATAGTATAAGCATGGTGAAATCTTGCTGGGGAAAGGGAAGCATGTTGTAAATTTTATTCAGAAGTTTGGGATGATGGATTGCAAATCCATGGCAACTCCCATGGTGACAGATCTGAAGAAGTTGAGAGACTCTAATTCTAATTCAGTAGACTCGTCCTTGTACCGACAATTGATTGGCTCATTGATGTATTTGGTTAGTACCCGTCGAGACATTTTCTTTGTTGTGAACACGTTGAGCCAGTTCTAGGTGGAACCTAGACATGAGCATTGTATAACTGCAAAGCACATTTTGAGATATCTGTGGGACACTAAATCATGGTTTGAGATATGCCTCAAACAACGACGTACAATTGCATGGATTTACGAATTCAGATTGGGCAGGGAGTGCAGATGAAAAAAAAGTACTTCTGGTATATGTTTCAGTTTGGGCTCTTCTATGATATCATGGGCTAGTAGGAAACAAAAGTTTGTTGCATTCAACACTACAAAAGTAGAGTATTTTTCATCTTGTGACGCTTGTACGGAAGCATTATGGCTCTGTAAGCTGGTTTCTGGACTATTTGATCAAGTGTTGGATTCGACTGTGATATATATTGTGATAATCAAAGTTGTGTGAAGCTATCAAAGAACCTCGTGTTCCATGACAGTTTGAAGCACATTGAAATCAATTATTATTTTATTCGTGATAAATTCCAAAAGGAGAAGTAGTTCTCCAGTACATCTCCATCAATGAGAAAACAACTGATATTTTGATGAAGCCTCTATCCAAGATAAAGTTTACATACTTGAGGGACAAGCTGGGACTTGTGGAGACTGCACCCTTGGTTGAGAGGGAGTGTTGATCTGTATCATGCTAGTACAACTTAGATATGATACATATGTCTTGAGACACATCATGCTAGTACATCTTAGATATGATGTAGTAGCATCATGCTAGTACAACTTACCGATGATGTAGATGACACTCCACATCATGCCAGTACAACTTAGATATGATGCATTCACATCATGCTAGTACAAGTTAGAGATGATACATCAGAAATACCTCCCTTGGTTGAAAGGGAGGAGATAACTTCCTCGATTGGGAGGGAGTGCTGATATATGGAATCATGGATAGTTAGTGTGCTGGTGGACAAACATTCTCCAAGCGAAGAATGGTTTAGGAAGAACAGATTTTTGGTGGACAAAGATTCTCCCTGTGGAGGATGGTCTAAGTTGACATATTGTTGATGGATAGACATTCTCCTCGTGGATGATGGTCCAAGTTGACATATTGTTGATGTACCATGGAAATATATTCATTTAATATGTATGTCCAGATTATAAGAACGGTCTAGGAAAATTATTCTTCTAGGATGTATACCCGGATTAGAAGAATGGTTTATCTCCCTGAGTTCACGGTAGTGACCAGAGTGGGGATATTGGTACATGACATATTTCCCTAAGTTCACAATAGTGGCCGAAGGGAAAATGGTCCAGGATATTCATTCTTATAGGATGTATGTATGGATTAGAAGAATGGTCCTTGTATCCCATGACATGGATTTAAACATCCGGGAGCACAATCATTCTTCTAGGACATATTTCTGGATTAGAAGAATGGTCATTATATCCCATGGCGTGGCATGCAACATCTGGGAGGATAATAATTATTCTAGGACATATGTCTGGATTAGAAGAATGGTCCTTGTAGCTCATTGTGGGGCTTTCAACATCTGTTGGGACAATCATTATTCCCGTGTCACAGGCAATGACCAAGCTAGGAAGAATGGTCCCTATATCACTATGTTTAGTGAGTGACTCATGCGAGGCACTCTATTGAGTGCGTTAAGTCTAGCACATGACTTATTCAACATCATCCTTGATTACTCATATGGAGTATGGACTTGATAGATGATGTAGAGGATGATATGATTTGATGCCAGGATGACTTGATTTGATGATATGATGCAGAGGATGATATGCAGATGATGATATGATTTGATGCCAGGAGGTGATTTCCAGCTAGTTGGAAAATGATGATGATGATCATGACTTGATCTGCGTGATCATGAGATAACATGTGTGGCTATGATGATGCTACGTATAAAATGGTCTGCAATACTATGTGATCCTTTCCCATACCATATGAAATGGATGGATGTGTTTGATACCATTATAATTAATACCTCTCTAACTAGGAGGGAGTGTTGATATTACGGTAGATGCGGGAGGTATTAACCTCCATGTGTAACCTTTGTCTAGAATAGAATATTCTGGAAGCAAGAGAAACCCTAAACAAATGTGTAAGAATCCTAGAAGACAAGTCAGCTCAGTAGAATAAATAATATTAAAGTATTACCCTCCAAAAGGAGAAGCTGGCCTAGACAATTGACAAGGAGAACTATAAATAGAGGGCACTTGAGCTCATTTGTACTCCCTAACTTCACTCACTCTCTCAATTATAGCGCAAGTTTGGAGCTACAACTAGAAGAATGGAAGGTGGATCCTCTGGGGTGATTCTTGGTCTCTCTCTCTCTATCACTATCTAGCCTAAGATACGTGCCTTACCTTCTAGTATCTCTTGGTGGTATTCTTGGTGAGATTCTTTGTGGTATTATGATATTTCTTGGTGGTATTCTTGGTAAGTGAAACTGCAATTGCGGCAATTGAGTATTGTTCTTGTTCTATTGCTTTAGGACTTTCTGTCTAGTGAGCTATATTTGGAGAAATATGCATTCTCTTGGTTATGTTTTGGTTCTAGTGCTGCTTTCAGAATCATTCTATCTAGAAAAGGTTATGGTGCTCATGGGTGGCTGTGTGCCTATTGTTTCATGACAATAGTGAAATTGTCTATGGTAAAACGAGCACATAGATTATTTTAACAAATAAGTTATCAAATCAAAGTGCAACAGAGGTAGCAAGAGGGTCTTACAGTTTAGAGAGAGAAACTACAACCATAGTAGCAGCAACAACGGATTTGATGGGGTCAAAGATTGATTCAAGAGGCGTGACACCTTCCTCGCTAAGAGGGAGTGTTAGTTTGTAGCTCAGAAGATGTCTCAACTAAGCTTATGTGTCCTAGGCTAGTTGATGAACACATTAAAATACCCAAATTAACTTTATTAATTTTTTCCTAAGTCTAACTTAGGATTCAGAAAAAAATATGTTTTGAGTGTTGTGTGGGACCCAGGCTAGTGGAGCACAACACTTGAGTGTTTAGTGGGGTCCATCCATGATGGGCACCTCAATTTGAGCAATTGAATGCTTTGTTGGGCACACATATCAAGGAAGAAAGGAGGATGAAAAAAACATAAATTGAGGGGTTGAGGGTGAGAGGGACACACAATCAACAAGAGAGCTGAAGAGGAGGATGCATAGGGTTGAGGAAGAGGGAGATTGGTTGAGTGAGTCAAGAAACTAGCAAAGGGGCGATTTTTGGGCATCTTGGTCAGCTTGTAGAGGCCAAGTTTTTAGCAGTAGAGATGCCATACCTGCTGGATTGTATTGGGTCATACCAGGTCGTACTTTCATCAAGGAAAGTTGTCGATTATGAGCAGGCCATACAAAAACGAAGAAGAGACGAAATTCTCAAGCCGTGCAATAGCCAACAAAGGGCGTATTCAATAGGCCATATAACAAAGTTAGAGGATAAAACTCCTAGGCTGTACAACCGAGTTAGAGGCCAACAATTGTTGGGTTGTACAACTAATTTTGGTTGGGTCATGCAACTGATAGAAAGGACAGACTTGTTGTAAGATTTTTTTTGAATTTAGTTGTTGCTGTAATATTCCTCTGAAACCCATAATAAATCCCCTTTTATGCTGGTTTTCCCCACACTATAGTTTCCAGGGTATTTTGGTGTTGTTTATTTTATGTGCTTGGTTATCTGTTAGTTTCTGTTGTGCTATTTTGGTTAAATAAATCAGATGTATATTACTTGCATAATTTCCAGAATTTATATCAACTAGATTAATTTTTGAGTTAAAGTAATTATTGGCATTTAGTTTATGTTGCTGAGTTATTGGAAATTAACATATATAAATTTTTTTTTATCTCTAAGATTAATATCCATTTTCTCTATTGTCACTACACTCTTCTTTTCCTCCAAGCTTGAGACCAATGTGTTAATCTTTCATATGCTCCTATGTCCCCAAAAAGAAAATATTCCCTTATACAATGATGGTGGTTCTAAGAACATTCATTTCCTTTTCTCAACTCTAATGGTCATTCACATTCCTCCCCCAATTTGTTTACTCTCCCTTATGAGAGATGCAAAATTGTTGTTGCCTCTAAGAATGATAAAAAGTTCCTGCTTCATTTTTCTAGCAAATAGACCCCATTTTAATTTTTCCTTTTGGAGGGAAAAATGAACAACTTTGATGTTAACATTGATAGAAATTAGGGCAACATAATAATTAAGAAAACCAAGAAGATTAAGAACTGGTGGCGAAAGGAATAAGCCACTAATGTCCATATTCATGTATTCACAATTGTAAGTACATATAGTACAATAAACAATAACCATCATTAATCGTCAATAACTAACATAAGATAACAAGGTGGTATTAAGACTATGATTAGTTGCAATAATGCTAACCCCCCCCTTAATCATTAATCTGTACAAATGCACTAGCTAGAAAAAATAACCTGTGCAAAAGTTGATAACATATCCAAGTGTCCATTTTGTAACTCATGGTATGAAACCTCATGAGTGTCGAGGAAGATCCACCTGTAAAACACCTGTCAAATGTGGATGATGAAAACAGAATCTGGAAAACTCATTATGCATCAAATGAGCCAGATATCCTTTGAGTGGTCATTGAAGTGAACCCAAACTAGTGAGAGAAACTCCTGGAGAGAAGTGAATTAGTTGCGAGTCTAACACATCACATATCCTGACCTTGGCAATCCAATGTGACAAGAGAAAAGATAAGAAAAATGTATGTCCTCTGCAAGGTCAAAATACCATCCCTGATAATTTCAAAGACTATGAAGCCCTCACATAACGACACATAAAAAAACTGTCAAAAAATCATGCTGACAGAAAAAAGTGTCAAACAACATCCCAAACCGTGTATATGAAAATCCTGTAGCCAAAAAACATCTGAGTATTAAACCAGGTAAATTGTTTATACTGCTCCAAATCCTGAACCCAAATTCCCATCAAACATGTCGGACAATCCATCAAATGCCAAAAAATGTGGCAACTCATCCATTCAATAACCTGGGAATCATCAATCTATCAATCATCAATGTTTTGAAAAACCTTACCAATCAAATACTCCATGAGTGATATGTGCTAACTGTTGATATTATGGTAGTTGTGGGAGGTATTAACCTCCATATATAACCTTTGAATAAAATAGAATATTCTGAAAGCAAGAGAAACCTTAAACAGATGTGTGAAAACCCTAGAAGACATGTCAACTCAACAAAGTATATAATATTAAGGTATTATCCTCCAGGAAGACAAATGGGCCTCACAGGAAAAAGATAAACATAAAATATAATTACCAGAAAGTTAGGTTGGCCAATCTAGAAAAGTCACTAGACATATTAATATCAATAGAGAATGTCTTGGCTCATTTGTTCACTCACTCTCACTCAGGAAACCAGAAACAATGCGGGAGTTTGGAGGAGGAAGAGCAACAAAAACTGAAGTTGTACAATTTTCTCTTTTTCAGTATTTCTAGTACTTTCTCTTATGTGATACCCTTAGATAAGGTGCGTTGTCTTAGTTTTCTACTGGTTATGGTGTAGCTTCCTGGTATCATTCTTTCAATCAAAGGTGCTCGGGGGTGGCTTTATGTCTATGGTTGGGTAACAATGGTGTAGCATTGTCTATGGTGAAATGAGCACATAAAAATTATTCTAACAGGTTATGGGCCCACACTACCTTCAGAACAGTCTAACCCCTAGAAGGTAGATCGACAGTTCCTTGTCAAGCTCGTTGTAGCACAAGTTGCAACTGCAACTGGGTTTCTGATTTTCTAGTTGCAAAAAACTCTAAACCTAAAGCCTTGGGCACTTTCAGTGAAGCATTGGACCTAATTCCTGGATATTCTAGTGCGCCCTAGCCTAGCATACCCTCTAGTGCCCTCAACAAACAAAATCATCAAGTTTGAATTTTTGGTTCAAATTCAAAGGTTGACTAGTCAAAGTCAAAGTCAAAGGTTGACTTTTTGTAGTCAAAGTTGAAATTTCAGGGTTTCTAGCTTGTTCTAATCATTGAACCTTTTTGATTCAGTTTCTAACCTCTTCTTGTCAAGATGGTGTCTAGTTTCAGATTAGAAGACAAGTTGAACAATACTGCAAATTTCAAAGGTATGCACTTGTATATTCTTTTCAAGTTATATCATCTAGAAAAGCACGAGTGTGTTTGTAGGGGATGTACAAGAGACCTTTTCCAAGCAGTGAATTTGAATTCAGTATATTCATAGGAACAAGCGAACCCTCCCTAGCAGTGAAGATTCCAAGTTTGATTATTTAAAATTGATATGTCTCTAGTTGTTATGGCATTATTATGATCTTATGATGCATCTTTATCTATTGAAGTTATGATCATTATACTAACCCCTTAATACTAGAGATACACTTGTTGATCTCCTCTCTAGGAGATATTCTTGTTCTTATGTAAATGCTTATTGTTTATGAAATGAAGTTGATCTGCTTTAGGAGATGTTCTTGGTCACTGACCTAGACTCTAGGAAGGATATCTTCCATGGAGGATACCATGGAGATTTTGTTGTTCTTGTTTCTTGTTCTGGGCATGTCATAAGAGATAAATATGAGAGGGAGTCAATGATCAAGAAGAAGCCAACATAGTTTTGTGACACTTTGCATAATGCAAAGGGGCATGGAGCAGACGAAAGTGTGGTCTAGGGATTCTCTCAGATAGAGGGAGTTGATTTCAGAGTTTGAGATGGAGGATATTGATTAGACATATTGGGATTGGAATCATGCATGGAACCAGATGCGATCTTTAGTGAGGATACTGAAGAGGTTTAGCATGATGGAAAAGAAGTCCAAGGCCACACATCTGACGACACATCTGAGAAAATTGTGTGACAAGATAAACATTTGATTTAACACCTTGTGCTAGTATATGGTTGAGACATGACCATATTATTGGGTTACAAACACAACATGCAGGTACCTATGTTGTACATATAGATATGATTGATCTCCGATGATGAAGTATGGCTATCAGGGTATATAGTTTTTGGATTGGAAGTGAAGAAGATAGCTCTAGCATCTGGGGTGCTACTTCAACTTGGGATCAAGCATGATTTATAGACAAGGAGGGAAGAAGATATCTATAACACTCAATGATATATCATAGTCAGTGATGTAAGATATGAAGCAGGGTGGATTTTCGAAGGATCTTGCAGGACTTCATCATAGACATGGTGCAGGAAGGAGCAGTGAGGATCCACCACTTATTCACAGATGAGAAAATAGCTGACATTTGCAATAAGCCTCTGTCTGGGACAAGATTGGAAGGAATTCCAATGTTTCCCTGGGGGAGTGTTGATGATTGTAGCATCGTGCCGATATTCCAAGATTGATGAGACGAACTTGATAATGTGGGAATAGGCCCAGATGTAATCTTCGACGGACTGAAGATTCAAGTTGTTTTTAGATCTACTATGTGTGAATTGCATCTAGCCTTGAAACTCTCATGAGTAGGTGAGTAGTTAACTCACGAGTAGGTGAGTATCCATGATAAGCATCGGGCCAAATCTATCTCCACAGGAACTGGGATGCACATGGATATTGTGAATTTTTCTATGACATAAGAATACCAAGAACAAGTACAACAATATATTTTGATGATTTCTACCAGATGATGATGATAGTAATGATGATAATTATGATGATGCTACATGTAGAATGGTATACAAGAATGATTCTTATACTTTGGACATATGTCCTAGAAGAATAAATGTTCCAATAGATGCTAGAAGCCACGCCATGGGATACAATGACTATTCTTCTAATCCATACATACGTCCTAGAAGAATGACTATCTTCGACCATTTTTTACAAGGAGAATGTTTGTCCATCAACATACTGACTATCCATATATCTAGTAATCATCTCCAACACTAGTGATAGTCTCCATGGCAATCAAAACAATTCCATCCAATAGAACACAACTGTGTCTATCCATAGTTGTACACAACTACTACCCAATGGTACGCAACCACTCCTAGTAGCACACATCTACTAACCAGTCACACATAGTCACTATCAGTGGATCACATCCACCACAATAGAAAAAAAATACTATCCAGAGACATACAATATCCACAATAATAATATCAACTGATATCAACCTGTATAAAAAAATATCATGATATTAATTGAGTCATTTGGTCCATTCTTCCACCCACACATGTGATATCTGGAAGAGCATCTACCCTCAGAAGGTAAAACATCATCCATGGGCTATTTGGACTATTCTTCCTAAGCATAGAAGAATAATTGTCCCTGATTTTTTAGCCTAGACCATTCACCTAACTCGACCATTCCTCCTGCACTAATCATAGTGCAACCCAAAGAGAATGAGTCTGCACTAGGGAATGACTGTCCCCGATTGATGATCCTGGACCATTCACCTAACTGGGACATTCCTTCGACACTAATCATAGTGAAACCTTGAGAGAATGAGTCTTCCCTACATGATGACTATCCAGACCATGTCCTATGGAAATGACTGTCCTGTACCAACCTCCAAAATGTACCATACTTAAAAACTACTCAAAATTATGAACTTCGAAAGACCACTACTCAAAGTGACTGCCAAGAAGAATGAATTTCCTAGACCACTCCCCCACAGTGGCCACAAGGGGAATCGTTGTCTATGGTACATCAACAATCTATCGAACCATTTTCATTATAAAAATGACTGTCCGATATGAATCATTTTCCGAACTAGAAAATGCCTGTCCGTTAGAAATCTCGAACCACTTTCCAAATTGGAAAGAAACTTCCCATCCTGGACCATTTTTTAAACTGGAAAATGACTGCCCATAAATCAATAACATATCAGTGCTCCCTCCCAACCTAGGAGTAATCACTTCCTTTTCCAATAAGGAAGTGGACTTCATGAGACCTAGCTTGTCTCTTAAGTACACAAACTTTTTATCTTGGATAGAGGCTTTACCAAAACGTCTGCTATCTTCTCATCTGTTGAGATATACTAGAGAACCACTTCTCTCGTTTGGACTTTATCACAAAGAATATAATGCTTGATCTCAATGTAATTTTTCCTATCATGGATTACCGATTTCTCTAAAAGCTTCACATAGCTTTGATCATTACAATATATCATGGTCAAATTCAACACCTGATGCGATGGTCCAAAAATCAACTTATTGCTTCTGTACAAGCATCAAAAGCTACAACATACTCTGCTTTGGTAGTGTTGATTACATCAAACTTCTGTTTCTCGCTAGATCATGACATCTTAGCAAAGCTCAAACTGAAACATATCCAAGTATCACTTCTTATGTCATCTGTACTCCCTACCCAATTTGAATCAATAACTTCATGCAGCTGTATGTCATGATTTAAATGTACCACAACAAATATCTGGCTGAGTATTCTCCAAATGCATTAACTATCCAATCAATTGTCAATACAGAGATGCATTTACTGTATTATATTCGCTTTTACTTCTTCAGATCTGATATCATGAAATTTTTCCATGGATTAACAATCCATCATCCCAGACTTTTGAGTAACCATTCTGATACACTATCTTTGTCATAGAATGTTTTCACCACACTTCTGATGTATATGAGATACTCTACATCAAGTTTCTTGAATCCATACAAGGTCTTCTTATATCTGCATACATAGGTCTCTTTTTGGTATAAGCTTCTTTCTCAATTTGCTTTATTGGAAAGAACAATATTTTTACATGTAAATTTCAATCCATGGATATTGCAATAGGTATATATGTTTTACTAGAACACGTTGTCGTCATAGTCTTCTCCCTCCTTCTGGAAGAATCTATAGTTTTGAATCTCACAAAGCTTCCATTCATAAGTCTTTTTTACATTTTCTTACATACACTATTCTTCATCACAACTTCCATTTCTTCTGCTTGATTGCTTCAAGTGGGTTCAAACCAAGCTAGTAGTCTTATGATTCTCGGTATAATAACTAGTTGTTTTGGGTTTTCTTTCTTTCTTAGAATCTTCAGGTTCTTCCTCAGGTTCCTCTTTATCTTTTGGGTCCATGGAGTCTTCTATATATTCCATTCCCTTCCTTCCTGAATATTCCAACTTCTTCCTTTCATCATAGGACCATGGATGTAGATGGACAACCAAGGATACTTAAGACTTCTTTTAGAGAAGACTTCTTCTAGAGTCAAACTAAACATGTGCTTCTTATCATGGCTGCTACTTTGAATGGGAACATGGACATATAATTCATAATATTCATAGATTCTTCAATGGATCATATGATTTAGGATTAGCTTCCTCCTAATCCTCGCTTCATGCATGAATGCATGCTCTTCTTTTGGAATTCTATAATCAACTCCTTCCATCTAAGGGAGTCCATGATTCCATCTGCATCCTTATTTCCTTATGCAAAGTGTCACAAGTCTTATTCTAATTTCCTCTTCATTACTTACTTCTTTTTTATTTGACTTCTTCTGGGTCTCTTCAAGTTTGATTCTTATTTTGGCCTATCTGGAAGTTGTTACTTATATAATAATTTCCTCAGGAATTTTCCAACGTACTTCATATGCTTGTAGTCATTGTAATAGAAACCCTTATCCTGTTATTATTTTATAGGCATTGTTTCACTGACCATCTTTTCTTCTAAGAAATAGATATGCATGATATGTACATGAACTATGTAAACATGGTATGTACAAGAACTATGTTATATAAGAATATTGTCACCTTGACTAGAAGAAGAAGTATGTTTTATCCTTCTTGGATTTAATTGATGGTTCCCTTTCTTCCGCAACTGTTGCTTCATTTGTTTCCTTCCTTTTATTTAACTCAGGACAATGGTTCCTATAGTGACCATATTTTCGACAGTTGAAGCATTGCATTTTTGACATATCCTTTTCTTGAGTTCATGCTTGCGACAAATGTATCCCATGTCTTGGGAAGGCCATTGAGTACTATATTTACAAGTTCCTTTTCTAAAATGATTTCTTCAATAGCTTGTAGTTGATATCTTAACTGAGAGAGATTATCACAAATTATGATGTTATGTTATCATAATCATTCATTTTCATGTCACAAAACTCATTCTTCAGACTCATTACTTGTCCAATGTTTCTGACTAAGAAGAGGTTAGTTAGGGCATCATTCATCTTCTTAGATGAGTCAAGATGAGAGATGTAGGGTATCAAGTGGTATTTTACAGAGTCCACTATGATACTCATAAGGTTGATGTCATTGTCCTTGAACTTCTCCATAACTGCAACATTCTGAGGTTCCTTCTCTTTTTCCGCTTTAAATTGTGGTTCCATGATCTTTCCTTTCACGATATCCAACAATTTATTCTTGGCAAGGATGAGGTCAATATTTTTCTTCCATGCTCTGAAGTTAGAATCCCCTTCTAACTTGTTTTCTGACTTTATAGAGTAATTCATGAATTCTTTGACTTGGTCAACCTTTGACTTTGACCAAAAAAAAACTTGATGTCTTGGCTTGCTGAGAGTACTAGAAGGTGTGATAGGTTAGGGCACACAAGCATATCCAAGAATTAGGTCAAGATCTTCGCTTAAGGTGCCTTAACAAGTGGGTTAGGGTTTTTTTGCTGCAACAAAACTTTGACTGCAACTGCAACTATAATTGAGAAAATCCTCCCAATCTATCTTCCAGTGGTTAGACTATCCGAAGATAGTGTGGGACCATAACCTGTTAGAATAATAGGTTTGCTCATTTCACCATAGACAATATAGAAATATTGTCACCCAACCATAGGCACAAAGGCCACCCTCGAGCACCTTAAACTTGATAGAAATAATAATTTTGGAAGCAAACCCTAGAACTGATAGCCAACCAAGGTAGCATACCTCTCTCTAGAGATAGCATACGAGGAAGAAATTCCAAACCAAAACCAAAGAGAAATTCCAAGCCAAAACAAAAATTCCAGTTGTAGCAGTTGCAACTGAAGTTCCTCTTGAGACTTG
This sequence comes from Picea glauca, assembly GCA_000966675.3. NCBI lineage: Eukaryota > Viridiplantae > Streptophyta > Pinopsida > Pinales > Pinaceae > Picea > Picea glauca. The sequence continues at coordinate 338,859 of JZKD02S1679849.1, read as the reverse complement.
CACACCACTGGTCTTATGGATTTGTGAGAGAGAGTGTGTCAAATGAGATCTGTCGCCCTCTTATTTATAGTCCTCTAAGTGACCTAACTGGGCTGACTTCTACTTTTGGAGGCTAATTGTTGGATTACTGAGAGGGGGGTGAATCAATAATAGAGCAATTTAATCCTTTTTAACCATATAATCCAAGTGTTATATCAATGAAGAATTATCATCCAATAATTGCAGAGTAAATAAGCAATGAACAAATGAACAAACATACACATACACCGATGTTTTACATGGAAACCCAAATCGGGAGAAAACCACATAATGCTTTTTCTTATATGTCTTGAAGAATTACATTCATTGGAAGAACCAACTTCCTTTGTTTCCCAGCTGCAACTGGAAGGAGGCTCCAACCCCCTAGTTTCTCAGGCTACAACCCGAGAGAATCTTCAACTCCCCAATTATCTAGCTGCAACTAGAAGGAGGCTACAACCCCCTATGTTCTCCGACTACAACTAGAAGGTGGCTACAACCACCTGTCCTTGCCCCGTCCTGCCACCCTGAAGTAGAAGTAGAATGATGGAACCACTGTCAATATGTCACTGTGAGATATACCGCTGTAAAACTGTACCAATAAATCTGAACCATGCATCAACCATGCATCAACCTGTACCTCAACCTGTAATCAACTTGTACCATAAACAAGTGCATCAA